>JAIPUU010000486.1:0-168798 GCA_020466095.1 Chlorops oryzae
TAATTATCCTTTTCAAATAATACTCCGGGAACAGAGTTCATTTGTTTTTATTAATTTATTATTACTTTAATTTACAATGTTTTCCTACCTTCCTAATTGACTCGAAGGACATCCCTAATTCCCTGTCTAACACTTAAGTCTACGCTCCGTTGTCGTGGCCCTTGGGTGAGTACGTGCATCGGAGTTGAGACTTTGAATACTGAATCAAGAGTGCCTTTGTCGATGTTGATTCTTCCCTTTTATAAGGAGAAAGTGCTTAGGCTGCACTTTCTCGCCAAATCTGGAACACTTCCGCAAATGACGAACTGCTGTTGTGCAATCGCCTATTGCCCAATTTCGCTTTTTTCCATAACTTCGTATAATAGCTGGTGCTAACGTAGTCGTTGTTCTCATTACCGCTGACCTACTTCTGCGTTCCAGTTCTAGTTCTGCTTTGGCGTGTCATTGTCTTCGATCGTTGCATTTCTTTTGTTTGCTTCTGTCTGTTATTCGCTGTTCTTGCGAAAACGATTGACTGCTTGATTCACGCTAGGTCGTACAGTGAGTACACGAATGTTGTAACTCACAACATCTCTCCTCCTTTTGAAGAAGCCGCGTTTATCGTGACGGCAATTAGTCCTCAGGGTAGTAAGGTGTTGTTTTCGTGCCCTCAAGTCGATATATCTTGATTATGCCTTGGTGTTGTTTTGTTCCCCTTTTTTTGTGTGTTTGTGTACTCCTCTCGAATGCATACGCTATCATGTTTCATTGACTTAATGTCGAGTAGGTTCTGTTGATATTTCGTTGATACTTTCCCAAAAAACCGCTGGTGCAGCAATTCTGATTCGGCCTTGAAAAATTAAATATATGCAGCTGGGTAAAATTTGTTTTGTTGTTATTCCCAAAACACGCTGATGACGCAATTATGATTCGACCTTGACAATGGCCATGTGTGGATATCTGATGTATGCTCGTAGATTGTCGTTTTTTGTCGACCAATAGCTCGTGAGTCTATATTGACTGCCAACTCTCCCCTCTTAACGGAGTTGCGAGCATCGTGACTGTGAAACGGTTCTGTCAAAGTCTTTGCTGTTGTACTACGAGACATTGGGACGGCTGCGTTTTATACTGATTTACTTTGTTCTTTGGTGCCGGAAGTTGTTGCTGGGCAATTTAGACGGTTGCCTCATGATGTGCTTTGGTTGTTATGTTGATGAGCCATGTTGATGTACCAGAGCGGCTGCCGATGTTTACTTAAAAATATTAGTCATTCTTATTTGTAACCTACCATTCTTTGCTTGCTAATTAACTGTCTTAAAACCAAACATAGTTTCTTTATACAAAATTGTAGATCACCATTCTTTTCTTAAAACCAAAATAAATTATTACAAAATTTTCGAATAACATTCTTTGCTTAAAACCGAAATTAATTATTACAATTAATTATAAAATTTTTAAGAATGAATACTATTGTTTTGAATATTTATTATTATTATTATTTTATTTTTTTTTGTTCTAATATATCTCGTAATATATTTGTTTTTCTCACATTTTATATAACCATATGCAAATATTACAATTATTAAATTATTATTTTTTAGAATAACAACTATTACAATTTCTCAAAGTTTATTATTTTTTTATTTGTTTAAAGTATGTTTTCAATTTCCATTTTTTTTATCTCTCTTCTTCTCATCAATTTGTTCAATTTTCGAATTTCGATTTTTTGTTTTTTTGACGTTTGTTATTTTCAATTCAAAAAACAATTTTATTTAATGTGTTTAATGTTAATAATGTAACGTTTTTTTTTTGTGTTTTTTGTTTGTTTTTTTTTTGTGTTTTTTTTTTTTTTATATATATATATCTAAGTTTTTGTTTTGACAATTTCGGCAACTATTAGTGTTGTTGCGTTTTTCGAGGTCTTACATATAGTCTTATTCTATTCTACCCTCCACCTTCTTCCTGAACCTGAATCCCTCCACCGTTGTGTTTAGGGATTCCAATCCCGGGATCCCGGACGTTTTCTAGTCCCGAAAATCCCGGGATTAGTCTTCGTTAGTCCCGGGGCATTTTTGCAATTATTTTTAACTGTCGAGGTAGAAATATCGAAATATAATCAGATAAAAATGCTTTAAGATATAACGTTGCAAGTGGGTGTAATACGTTAGTGGGCATAAAAATCTATACGATGGTTATTTTTGTACGTTTAGTACATTAAATGCGATAACTGCATGTTTTACGTAGCGTGCCATCATTTATCTCTTGTGTAGCCTCACAGTTAGCCGAATGATCTCCGATCAGCTGCAGTGTTGTTAAATGTAGGTACAGCTGGGTTTGGTGGTAAACGAAAAAACTGATTAGAAAATAATTTGATTTGTGAGAGAAAATCGATTTTTGTATTTTAAACCATTAAAATACGCAGTCGCCAGACTATTGTAATTCAGCTATGATAATGCAAATATAAGTAAATAAAATCGTAAGGATTTTTGTAGGGAAAAATTTGAGTAAGCAAAGGAAAAAGTAGTGATTTTTTGGGGCTGTGTAGGGAATATCAGAAAAAGAATTTAACATCACTGATTCAGCTGTTATGCTTCAAATAACTGGAATGTTATTAAGTTTTTGCTTTTTTTTTATTAATGTTAATGTGAAACATAGCTCAAATTAAAAAAAATTTAAAAATATATTCGTTTTAAGCATTCTTCCTAATCCCGGGACCGATCCCGGGATCCCGGGATTGAAATTTTGGAATCCCGAAATCCCGGGATTGGCATTTTGGCCATTTTTTGGAAACCCTAGTTGTGTTATATAAAAAAAATTTAAAGAAAAAAATAATTACCCACATACTTTATGTGCAATTTCTTATTGAAAATTTATTTTTCCCGCTAACCTTAAGACTGAACACCCTTCCTCTCAATGCTACCTTTTTCTCGATTCTTGTTTTTCTTTTCTTGGTTCTGTTTAAAGATTTCAATATTTTAGTCAAAATTTTTCTTTCCGTCAATGTTATCTCTTTTTGATCCTGTGATATTTCCTTCCAATCTCTCATAACTGCCCCCAATAATTCTCTGAATAAACTGATTTGCTCCCCGACCAACATTTTTTCGTCTGGGTTGTACCCTCTTCCTGCTTCAATTGACTCAAAAAGATTTTCTGCAAATCTCAGTGTAAACAGCCCGCAATCAATCGTATTATCCTGCTGCGGACAGTTAGGATATACCCAAGTTCATTCCTGAGAAAAGCTCATGTCCTTTGCTATTTCTCTAACCCTTCCGAAAAAAAATTACATATTTGCAAAGATTTCTACCGTGCTATATGGCTTGAGAGAATCCAATAGATATGTGTGATCTGTTGTTGCTACTACTAACATCCAATGGTTACTCTCGCATATTGGAAAAATGAATGTTTTAACTGTGCTCATATTAATGCCTTTTATCAACGGCTTTATCCGGAATTCGGCTTTTGCCTTGTTGGGTGCTTCCCTTGCCGCTTTCATACTTTGATAGGCAAAGGAACTGAATACATGCACTTCTTTTTGAATGGAATAATGCAAACCCAACAGCCAGTCCATAAAAACATCGATATGCGCACTATTTAACCACCGGTTATTAATTACCCTGTTGTAATCATCCTGTGTTATAACAGTCGATCTTTTTCCTATTTTGTAAGTAATGTTTTGTTTCTCGGTCATGTCGGTGGTCATTCTATTCAATTTTTTTATTTATTTTTTTTTTTTTTATACTTACTCTTTACTCTTACGCTTGTTGATTTGTTTCCTTTTTGTTCTCTTAGTGGTCCGTGGCTTCTCAAGGTTGCCTAAAAAGACACAAAAATAATCACGTTAATAAGCCCTGAGTCCCTATTTCCTATTGTTCATATTTTCTACACGATCTACCTGGTCTAATCATTAGTTAGAAAATTGCATTGTCAAAAGCTTTTACTTATTTATGAGTTGACTGACCATTTCGCAAAGTTTGATACCCGATACCTTCTTGCTTTTGCTGTCCAGAAAAAGAAATAAAAATATCGAAAACGGGAAGGCAAACAAAAATAAATAAGCGAAATATAACACTATTTTTGGGTAGCGGGGTTTTGCATCTTTGTCTGCATTTCCGCGGTATGTTTTTTTCACGAAAGGTTGTTCAATTTATTTGTAGCTTCTGACTTTTGGTACACTTTAAACTTCTGAATTTTTCTCTCTCTCTTCGTATCGTCTGCAAATGGTTCTAACACTCTCCTTTCTTTGGAGTTTAGCCCCCAATTCCTGTTTTATTTCCACTCTTACTGATTTCCTTTATAATTACATAAAGGGCAACTACATAAATTATAATCACTATAAGCAGTACACCACTAAGGGGCTGTCCATTAATTACGTAAGGGCGATTTTGGCCATATTTGACCCCCCCCCCCCTCCCCCACGTAAGCATACATTAGTATAAATCAGACACCCTTTATAAGCAGGCGTAAGATTTTTCGAACCCCCTCCCCCCCCCCCCTTTTATGCTTTCGTAATTAATGTACAGCCCCTAATACCATACGACATGTTTTGGTGGAACTTTAGTTCTTTTATGTAGGGCCTATTCTTGAAACTATTTACTACTATGTCCTCGAATATTATGGGTGTGTTTGAAATTGATTTGCCCATTTTATCTTCCGGATAAAAATATCTGTCTTCCATTATTGAATTTGCATTGAAGAACTCTTCTTTTCCAATCTTTATACTGCAGTTTGTAAGAGTTATAAGGGCGTTATTTTCTATCGTCAAATTTCGTTTGTCGCAAGTTTGTTCCAACTTTATTTTCTTAGCGTTTTTTTTTTATCAAAATTGTACCTTCATCAACATATTGAACAAATGTTTTATTATTAAAAATTAAATTACAGCTATTCTGAATCGTGCAATGGCGACTTCTTTTTAACTCTTTTAAAATTGCGTTATCTTGATATGTAAAAATTGTACCGTTGACTGATGTTATTAATTCGTCGTCAGCCATTATTTCGAAATATTCATTATTTGGTATTGATGTTATTAAATTTACTTCTATTTTCACTAACGTTTTGGGGACTTTAATTACTATTATAATCGCGCCCTGGGCATGTGATAATATTCCTACCCGTACAAATTTTAGTTTAAAAAAATCAATTCCGAAATTTTCTATTTCTTCTGAGGTTAAAATGCTTGGGTGTATTAAACCATGTTTTGCAGCTGCAATACTGTCCTGTATTAGGTTTATCATTCCTTCAATGCTTTTCAGCTTAAACATTTGGTCATTGAACAATATGCGCTTTACTATGTCCATATTACTCTTATCCAATTTATTTATAGGATATCTATCTTTGTCTATAGCGTTTCTTATAATGCCCAAAGTCTCGTTAAAGTAAGTATTTATACTTATTTGTTCATTGAGGCCCCCAATGGCGTTGTGGCTATTTTCTGTCACTATCTTGAGGTGCTCTTCGATTTCCTGTCTGTCCTGGTTGTCCATAATTCCGAACAACCATTTTGTTGCGGTCCCCACTGCATCAATTAGTCCCCTTTTAAAACGCTTCTGTTCAGACGGGGTTATCGATTTTATTTTTGTTCTTATATTTTCGATTTCATGGATTAGCAAATTTTTATTGTATATTTCTACCTGATTCATGAAAATTTCTATTGAGTCTACCATGTCCGCTATTTCTTTTGGATGTATAATATGTAAAATTGTGTATGAATCCGCTACAATTTCTGTGTCTTGTATATGAACTTCTACAAAACCCTTTTGTTCGGTAATTGGTGTAGTTATCAAGTTACTCCGGGCCGTTGACATCAACGAAATCAAAAATGCAACAATCTGAAAAACAAAACAGAATAAAAATTTCTTCATTACCCGAAAAATTGCAATGCAAACGACCCAAATCAATTCATGTTCAGGTTCCATTGGTTAATCGTTCTTTGACTTTCAACGGTTTCGTGTCTAATTTTTAACAATGTTCTCTGCACTAAATATGGTAAGCACAATATTTCTCATTCTTTGATTTTTATTTTAAACCTTTGCATTCCCCTTGCAGATTTGGGATACCACCTTAAAAACGTTTGCCACCATAAATGACTATTATGGCAATCCTCATCTTTCCCCCCGTCTACGGACACGCTGCGTCTTCCAGCAGTGTCATCCGCAGTGCCGTAACCGGCAAGCATGCTTTATCCGACGTCGCATGTGCAACGCTTCAACAACGCTGATTTTGATGACCATCTGGCCCATTATCCTGGACCCTTTTATAATTTTTTCGGCGTGCGGGAATTTCTTCACCCAATTTTGGGTAGTACCATCGAAATTTTCCTACGTCGTGAATATGAGCGCCGTTGGGGTTTAAGTTGTGATCAGGATCATCAAAATTGGACGGATGAACTAAATCGATACCAGCATTATTACGATTCCAACCAGAGTTTTCGTTTGAATGCTGAGCGACTCGTATGGGACTTTCTATTTAGGCGTTATAGTCTGAACCTCTTCTCGGGACTACCGAGTGGTCATTTATATGACTCCTTGGAGCACCATAGTCATCATCGTTTCTGTCCGACTGACACCGTGGTTCTTCGTCGGACAGGATCATTAGATGATCTGCTTGGTTTGAACAATGGTCTCTGGGAGTGAATTTGAGAAGTTTTTTAATTGTTTGTTTTTTTTTTTTTTTGTTTTTTCGCATTCTGGTGGAGGTTACTTTAAATAAAAAAAAATAACAATTTTTGAATGTATTTTGCTTATTCTTCGTGTTAATTTGATACACTTTGGTAAGTTGTGAATGCGTTTTAAAGTGTCATAGAGGCTATGCCTCGACCAATTCCGCTTTATTATATTTTTTTTTTTGTGCTTTTGAAGTGTAGTTAAATCGAATTCTGGGGTTGTCTAAAATATTCATAAGATTCAAAATAGTTTTCGAGATATCTGGTTCTTTAAAAGTTTCGATAGGGCATTCTTATTTATGCATCGCCTTCAGCGATGTTAAAAAGAAATTCCTAGTCATAATTATGTAAAAAACAGTAGGACCTCACCCAACGTGATAAAAATCTTTGTTTCTCAACGAATTCTGTATGGTACTTTTAAAATTGTTAGTGAATATTTTGTTTAGCGGATTCGTTTTTTTTTTACGACGGGAATCTGGGACTAAATCCGATTACAATTTGCATACTGCATTAATGTTCTGAACAAGAATATGTATTGAATCGGACTACTAACAGAATATGCGCTTTGTGCTCGAATTTTTTTAACAATTTCCGGAAATTTTATTTCCATTCTTAATGTCCAACGAGTAAGTGCTATATCTAACGCTATATATGTACCTGTGCGGCCGATGCCGGCGCTGCAATGTACTACAGTTTTTGATTTTTTCGGCTTACTTTGTTGCTGAATTTCGTCCCAAAATCTTAGCAGTGCACTAGGTTTGGGCGTGCCATTGTCGGGCCACGTTAAAAATTGCCAATGCAAAATATTGCGCGAAATCCCCTTGTTCAAATTTTTTATTTCTAGTTTACTTATTACAAAGTCGTTTTCTGAAATTTTCTTAGCTGTTTTTATCTCAAATTGATTGCATTTAAAAATTTCTCCCTCATTTTTTCCCCAATACTGGTAACATTTTTCTACCCCTCCTTCTTTTATTCTTGTTAACATTATTATGTTGAAACAATTCTGTTCCCATACCATACGCCAAAAATCATTTGTTGTGTTTCTTAATGGTCCCTGCGTTGCTATGTATTCTTTTGCATTTTTAACCGCGCTCACGTAATTGGCATGAATGTAATTAGAGCCGCTTTCATTTGCGTTTATGAGTTTTACTCTGCTGTGATCGAGGCACGGTACGTTAGCGGATCTGTTTTTTTCTTTTTTTTTTAAAAAATTGTTTATTTCCCCACTAGGTGATCGTTTTACAACCAAATGATGTTCTTTCTTTAAGCCTTTCTCGCCCAATTCTTTAACTGATTCTTCGATTTTCTGTGCCGAAATTTTTATGTCTTTTTTTATTGCACATACTTGTTCTTGCTTCTCATGACATTTTTTTAAATTAAATTTTTGTGAATAGTCTTTTCTTTACCCTTAATTCTTAAGCGTACGTTTGTTGACGTCGGATTGGAAATAACCTCATATGGTCCATCCCAAATGGGAGAAAATTTGTTTTTTCTATTCTGGTTTTTCAACCAAACCTTGTCTCCTACCAAAAAGTCTCGTGTTTTTGAGTTCTTGTCATAATATTTTTTAGCTTTTTCTTTAGCGGATTTCTGTCTTTCTCTTGCCAGCTCATAAGTTCGTTGAACTTGGTACTTCAAAATTTTACTGTAGTCATTTTCATTGTACATCGGAGCAGGTTTCTGTCTTAGTTTGACGGGAATCTCGAAATCAAAACCGAATAATATTCTACATGGTGTTTGCTTCGTGGATGAATGAACTGTATTGTTATGCACGTGCATCGCATGATGCAGCCATTCATCCTAGTTAGTTCCGTCTTCGTTAACAAAATTTCGAAGGTATTCTGCCAATGGGCGATGACTTCTTTCTAATGAGCCATTCGCTTGGGGGTGGTATGGGGAAGTTTGTGACTTCTTTACGCCTAAAATTTTGCAAACTTCTTTAAAAAGTGTGGATGTAAAATTGATATAATTGTCGGTTACCAATACTTTAGGGATGTTAAACTTGGAAATTATTTCGTTGAAAAATGCTCGCGCCACAGTTGATGCCTCAGCATCTGGAATTGCCACGCAGATGAAATACTTAGAATAGTCGTCTAAAAATGTTAGGATATATTTATTTTCTCTTCACGAGATCGGGAGTGGACCAACTATGTCCATGTAAACCTTGTCGAATGGTCGATGGGATATGTCCGTGATAGTCAAAGGCATTTTGTCTATTTTTGAGCTTTAATTTTTTTGGCAAAATTTACATGTATCTATATATTCTTTAATTTGGCGTTGCATGCCCTCCCATTTTTATTGACTCCGTATTCTTAAATACGTCTTAAAGAAACCTTTATGACCTCCAATTGGGGTGTCATGAAAAATCTTTATTACCTTTTGAATTTCGCCCTGATCTGAAAGAAAAACAGCTGTGTCTTCTCCTTTCACGTTTTGAACTTTTTCATTTTGTGGGTTACCTTCTGCTTCCTCTACAGTTGTCGTTTGTGATCTAGTTGCAATATTTATTTTATTTTTTAAGGGCGTTATTCTGCTTAAGGCGTCTGCATTTAAATTGTTCTTCCCGGGCTTATAACAAATTTCAAAATCATATTCTAAAAGTTTCAGTCGAAAACGTCCTAATCTTGTATCCTGGTCCTTCAAATTAAATATTCCTTTAAATGGTTTGTGGTCTGTGAAGATTTTGAAATGTTTTCCTAAAAGATATGTCCTAAAATTCTTTACTGCCCAAACTATTGCTAAAAATTCTTTTTCTATCGTTGAGTAACGTCTTTCGGTGGCACTAAGCGCCCTACTAGCGTAATATATTGGGAGGTCTTGTCCTGGCTCACCTTGAGATAAGACGGCTCCTAGAGCTTCATTTCTAGCATCTGTGGTTCAAATGAATGGTTTCTCAAAATCTGGGTATTGGAGGATGGGAGGACTTGTGACTGCGTTTTTTAATTGTTCCATTGCCTTTTGGCAATCTATAGTCCATTCAAATTTTACTTCTTTTCTCAATAATTTTGTCAAGGGCAGTGAGATTTTTGCAGCATCTGGATGAACTTTCTATAATAGTTGATTAAACCCAGAAATGCCTGTAACTGTTTAATATCTTTTGGTGCCTCTATTTCTTTCACACATTTTATCTTTTCCGGCTCTGGCAAGACTCCTATTTCAGAACATTTGTGGCCTAAATATACCACTTCTCTTTGTAAGAAATTGCATTTTTCTGTTTGCAATTTTAGATTGTTTTTTCTCAATACCTCGAGTACTCTTCTTAACCGCATCTCGTGTTCATTTAAATTTCTGGCATAGATGACGATGTCATCGAGATATACAAAACAGTCAATTCCTGGTAAGCCCGTTAAGATACTGTTCATTATGCGCTGAAAGGTCGCAGGTGCCCCGGTGAGCCCGAACGGCATCCTTGAAAATTCGAAATGTCCTAAACCTGTGCTAAATGCTGTTTTTTCCTTATCATTGTCGTCCAATAGCACTTGGTGGTAGCCACTAGCCAAGTCTAGTGTTGAAAAATAACGGCTGTAACCTAGTTGGTCAAGGATCTCGTCAATCCGCGGGATTGGAAAAACTTGTTTGATCGTGATATCATTTAATTTTCTAAAGTCTACTACCAGTCTCCATTTTTTTTCACCATTTTTTCCTGATTTTTTAGGGACTAAGATGATTGGAGAATTCCATGGAGATTTGCTTTGTGACATGATGCCCTCCTCAAGCATTTTATTCACTTGGGAGTTTATTTCTTTCTTTTGGTGTTCCGGCAGTCTGTACTGCCTAGAATTAATGGGTGGGTGGTCTACTGCTGTCGGTATTTGGTGCTTCAGGACTGTAGTGTATGAAAGTTTATCTCCTTGAAAATGGAAAATATTATGATGGCACGAGTGTCTATCAACGACTGACTTTATTGTTCTCTTATTATCGTACATTCTGTCTAGGGTTGCCATCACAACATCCCCTTTTCTTACGTAAATACCATAAAGCATTTTATAATGGAGAATATGCATGAATTTTTTTTATTTGCTTATTCGTTTCTACTAGTTATTGTATTAACAAATATACAAATATCAGGTCTGAAATCGAAACCATTACGAAAAAAATCAACTATTAAAATTTTAGCTCATTCAAACGCTTCCGTTTTTGCGCCCTTGCTCGTGACGTCAGTTTACACTAAATCCATATCGACAGTAGATATGGAAAAATTTCGATATTCGAAGTCAGAAAATTATTTTCAGCGCCACATAAGCATTCAGTCTGACTGATCATTCACCCGTAAATTCTTAGATTCATAAAGGTATGGAGACCACTTGAATTTTTGAACTGTTTCGGTTTGGTGGTTCAAGGAAAAATCGAACCGCTGGTTTGATTTAAAAAAAGTATATATATATTTACCTTTTCGAACCGCGGTTTCGGATCGGTTTATACGGTTCAATGAATTGGTTTTTCTTATAAAATTAAAAACGTTTAATTAGTTAAACGTAACAATATTTCTTTAAGCTAAGTATTCTCAAGCCTAACTCAAGTCTTGGGGAAAATAACATAAAGTGTGGAGACGAAAAAGTGTTAGCATTTTCAACGATTTTTGTAACACTGAGCCAATCTAAACGAACTTAAATAAAACATTATAATTGGAAATTGAAACAATGAACCTTTTATTTCAACTCAGTTTAGACGCTCATCCCTGGACTACAACAAGTCCTCCTGTTACTTGGAATTAACGCCAAAGACCTTATCGGACCTTAAAATGGCGATAATTACAAGCTTCGGCTAAGGCCAATTTTATAGAAACCTCCAAAACTAAAAAAAAAATGCATGTAACGGAATAAAACCGAAAGCTATTGTTGTTGTTGTTATCCAAAAAACCTTTCTTATGTGCAGATACTTTGTTGGCCATTTTTTGTTTTTCTCCTTAAGCTTTAACATATCTGTTACTGAGAAAAAATGGGTAATGCCAATTTCCTCGACATGAGTGTATGTGAACCGAACCATTTATTATAATATTTGTGTTTGGTTTCTGATTTACTCCGAAAATTTTTTTGACATTGGTTTAGTTTACGGTTCGGTTTTTTAATTCAAAAAATAAATCAAGTTCGGTTTCCCTCCCTGTTTTTATTAGATTTTGAAGTTACATCCGCGTTTCCATTTACCCAAGACAGCAGAAACTGATCTATCGAGTAAGTGCAATCAAAAAATTTTCAATTTTTTTCAAAATGTTCGCACTTTGTTCGCCCAAAAAGTGAGAATGGATGTGAATTATTGACGAGTGTAAAATGCGTCTATCGAATAGCTATATAAATTTTTCTCCATATTTTAAGTCAAACGTACCTTGCAGCTTTTACTCCTCTGAGCTCAACAGAAGAAAAATCCGGATTTGCAGCGAAATATGTGGCCATCATAAATACGTAAATGTTTGGGAGATTGTCGGATTGCGCTTTCACAAAACCGCTTTCAGTCATTCTCATCATTTAAAAAAAAAATTTGTTATCTCTAATTGAAAAGTTTTTTGACATACCTAGGCTATCGATTGCGATATTTTCCTATCGCCAATCGCTAGTTTCGTGTAAACTGACGTCACGTTTTGCTATAAAAAAAAATGTTGCGTTTTAGAAATTTGCCCGGAAATTTAAAAACAGCCACTTTTTGATGGTTAACTTTTACTATTAAATTAAAGTTAATTTTAAAAATAATTGTATAGCGTGTTTTCAGGAGCACTAAAGATTATAAAAAAATATATTTTATCCATATTTAAGTTACGTCCATATTCTCCATTCTATCGTTTAGCGCTATAATACTTATGAGATAATTTTAATTCATTTGATATTCTCTTTTTTTTTTTTTTTTTTTTTTTGGTTTGGTTTTTTTTTTTTGTATATTTATACATAACAAAGTGTTGAGCAAGACTACTTAGTGATAGTAATCGGGTGGCTTGCGTGTTCTCTTTGGTAGGGTTCTGGATTGAGCGGCGAAGGGACGTCGTGGCTGGTCGTGGTTACTGTGTGCGACTTCCGTTGAGTTTTGTCTTTTCGTCTTAAATGGACTTCCTTCGGCCAAAGGGGGACTTATTGTATGTGGTTCGTCGTTTGCGTGCCGTTCTTCGTTTCCTTGGTGTTTCTGGTCTGGCCTTAGTCTTAGGTGAACTCGGCTTCGCCGATATTGTACGTTGTCTTTCGTTAGAATTGTGAATGAGTTTGGTTTGATCCCGTTTTTTATTCTCGCATTTTCCCATTTGTCGCTGTTTGGATCGATTTTCGCCATTACTTTGTCTCCTGTTTTTAAAACGGGTAGGTTCCGCGAATGTTTGTCGTACTGTCGTTTTGCTTCGAGCCTGGTAATTTTTATTCTTTCTTTAATTTGCTTTGGAACCCTTGGATAGTATTCTGACGGCCGACAGGGGACGGTGCAACGTGTTGCACGACAAAACATCCGTTTTGCTGGCGATAGATTGGTCTTGTTGGGTGTATTCCTCAAAATTTGAAGTGCTTTAAGGAAATCTGTTTTTGAGTCCGCTGACTTTTTTATGAGGGTTTTTGCGATTTTGACAGCTGATTCCGTCTTGCCGTTGCCTTGTTGATGGTGTGGGCTTGAATGTAGAAGGGTAAATTCCCATTCTTTGGAAAAGTTTTTGAATTCGTCGGATAAGAACATCGTTGCACCGTCGGTAACGCACCCGACAGGTGTTCCATAGCGCGCAAAATTTCTTTTGCATATCGTGATTGCTGCTTTTGATGTGAGGTCGCGCAGCTCATCTATTTCGAAAAAGTCGTAAAAGTGGTCGGTTGTAATGAGATAACGTGTTTTTTTGGCGTTAGTCTTTATTTCGAACGCATCCATAGAGATTCGTTGGAAAGGGTATTCTGGTATATGATGTGATATCATCAGTGGATTTTGTTGGTTTGGAGCGTACTTTAAGCATGTTTCACAATTCTTAATACGATTTGACAGATGATCATTGATTCCGGGCCAGTATACTGTATCTCTAGCTAACTTTAGAGAGTATTCGATACCTTGATGATTGGTGTGTAGTCGTTCGATAATTTCATTTCGCATCTGTAATGGGATAAGCAAACGGTTAGATTTTAGAATAACTCCGTCGCGAATCGATAAGTCGTCGCGTATAGTCCAGAACACTTTGAGCTCGTTCGGTAATTGTTTTTGTTCATTTGGCCAACCGCTTCTAATAGTTCTCATGAGTTTTGTGAGTGTACTATCATTTTTTGTGGCGTTTTTTATACGATTCAGACGCTTATTTTGATATCCTTGACTGGGTTAATTTGCTCGATACGATTGAAAAAGTTGTCTTCGTGTTGTTCGAGACTATAAATCTCGTATTGGCGCTCGATTTCACTTGCGTTTATAGGCGCTCTTGAGAGAAAATCTGCTATGTGCATTTCTTTTCCTTTTACATATTTTATTGTGAAGTTATATCTTTGGAGAAGAAGAATCATTACCTGTAACCTCTTCGGAATGTCTGTTAGTTGATTTCTTTTAAATATTCGGATCAAGGGCTGGTGATCGGTTTCTATTGTTATATCATTTTTTTCCGCATATATATTGGTCGAAACGCCGACATGCGAAAAGGATGCTGAGAAGCTCTTTCTCGATTTGTGCGTAGTTTCGCTGGGTCTTCGTTTATACTTTTGAGGCGTATGCTACTGGTGAGTTTTCTTGCATTAGACATGCTCCTAGCGCTTGGTCTGAGGCGTCCGCCTGAATCGTTATCGGTTTGTTTGTGTCGAAATATTTCAAAACTGGAGCTTTTATTAGATCTGCCTTAAGGGTGTCGAATTCGCTTTGGTGTTGTGTTGTCCACGACCATTCGACACCGTCTAATGTTAATTTTCGCAAATTTTTTGTTTTATCCGAAAGGTTTGGGATGAATTTCGATAAGTATGTTATCATACCGAGGAATCTGGATAGGCTTTGGGGCTCTTTTGGGGTTTGCATGTTCTTAATGGCACTGATTTTTGTGCTGTCTGCTTTCAGTCCGTCTTTTGATAATATATATCCGAAAAATTTAAGCTCGGTTTTGCAAAGGTTCATTTTCTCTTTGTTTAACTTGCAATTTTTTTCTCTTAATCGTTGAAAAAGATTTCGCATATTTTGGTTGTGGTCAGTAAATGCTTCTTCAATAGTTTTGCCTTTTCCGTAGATCAGAATATCATCGGCGATGACGGTTACGCCCTTGAGGTTATATATGATCTCGTTCTGCTTCATTTGGTAGATTTCCATGGCGGGTTTTATACCAAAAGGCATCCTCTTAAATCTATATTTACCGTATGGAGTGTAAAACGTAGTGAGTTTGCTACTTTTCTTGTCTAACTTGATCTGCCAAAAGCCTTTTCTTGCATCTACGGTTGAAAATATTTTCGCTTCGTTGAGGTCTGGCAGAATTTCGTCTATCGTTTGGATATGGTATTTTACGTCCTTCAATGCTTTATTGAGTTCGCAAGGGTCTAGACATATTCGACATTTACTGTTCTTTTTAACAAAGAGAATGTTACTTACTCTATCTGTATGCCCGTTTTCTTTGCATATTTCTTTCATTTTTTCCATTTCATCTAGTTGCTGCTTCTAGTGCTTCTATTTTAATTAAACTCGTATCAGAGCCAGTGTCCACTAATAAAGTGACTTTGTTCGTTTTAGTTTGTCCGCATGGAAACACTATAAACGCGTCCTCCGATACTGCCTCTACGGTCTCCTTCTTTTTAAGCTTCTGACAATGTGTGACTAACTTTGTGGCAATATCCTGTCTATATCCTTTCCTTTCCTCTTTCTGACTAGAATCTTCTACTTGTAATGACATTTCTTTTCTACCGCGTAAGTTTATGATGTTATTATCCCTCTCTCTTTTGTCTAATTCATCAAAAAAAATTTTGTTTACTTCTAGGTCCTTTAAATTCATTGTATCGTTCAATTTTTTTGTTTCTTCTTCTTTGTCTCTTTTTACATGCGTCCTTATTGTAACTAAATTAGGCCTTTCATTTTCGAACGTATTAAGGGCTTTCCGGTCTATAGGCCTTGACCGGGCCGCTGAGAGTTTCCCTTCTTATTATCCTGTTGCTCTAAGTTACAAAATCTCGCTTTATGCCCATATTTCGAGCACTTATAACATTGCCTATTTGTAGGCGCGCGATTGTTTTCTCTGCCCGGCTCGTTAGTTGTTTGATTGACATTTTGCGTACTGAAATTCTGATTTCCTATTTCATTGAAATTTGTAGTGTATAAATTTTGAGATCTGAATGGATTAAAATGCTGTTTCGAGTTTGAATTTGGGTGCTCTATATTTTGCTCTGAATTATTGAATTGTTGTCTGATATTCTGCTGATTTGGTTGCCCATTGGTGTTTTCCTGCCTTGATCTACAAAATCTATTACTTTCGTGACCTTTTGTTTTGCATATATTGCAAAATAGATTCCTAAGCCTGCCAAAACAATTACTTTCTACATGGCCTCTTCTTCCACAATAAGTGCAAGTTTGTGCATCCGAGCGTGTGTTCTTGCTATCGCTAAAATTGCATTTTCTGCTATATTGGTGCCCATATTCGGCACAAACCTCGCAGTAAGGGGTATTCCTTCTTTGCTGGCATATGTCCCAAGTATGACCTACTGTCTTGCAAAAAGAACAAATAATTGGCTGCGGGGCTGTGGGGAGGCATTGAGTCACAAAATTGTTAGAACTAGATTTCATATTATTTTCAATGTGAAGGTCTTCAGACTCTTCTGCTAATTTGATTAAATCAGAAATCGGCTTATCCTTATTAGTTTCGAGTCTGTTTTGCATATAGGGATCCCTAACGCCAAAAATAAACTTGTTTGTGGCCAGTTTTCTATACTCGCTTAATGCGGATACCGCTTCGGAAGAATTCCACGACTTACTGATAATTTCTTGTGCCTCATTTAATAAAAACTCCAATTTTCCCCCAAATGCTGACGCTCTATCTGTATCCTGTTGCGCCGCTCCTGCTATTTCTGATCAAATCGTTCCGAGACTCCTACGCTTTAAGAACTCCCTTTTTATTATATCACAAACCTCATCCAGGCTATTTATTGTCCGCTGATTAATTTTTACATACGCTACGCCAGATAGTATATTTTTTATGCATTTAATAATGTCCCTTATATCGCTACCATTAACTACGCTTTTCAATAACTCTATTCCTGTTACAAATTTGTCCACTTCCAGGCTTAATTCTGGATTATTTGATCCTGAGAAGTAAGGCACAAGGCGAGTAACCTTTTTCCTTAGCTCATCTACTTGTACTGGATTATTCATTGTCATTCTTACTGAAGGCAAACTGCTCGCAACAAAGGGTTCAGATTGAAAATTAGGCGTGGCACAGACTATCCTTAAGTTGTTTTTCAATTTTTTAACTTCTTGTTTCAAATAACTTACTTCTTCTTCACTTGCTTTCAGACTTGCTCTATCCTGCTCGATCACCTCTGCTGTTTCTTTTCCTACGGCCCGTTTTAATATTTCCCTGAGATTGTCGTTCTGCTCCTCCGATACTTTAATTAAATTATCCTTTTCTTCAATTTGCTTTCTTAACTTCTTACAGTTTCTGTCAAGGAGTGTTATAGTTTCTTCTAATTTTTTAACTTTATCTTTTGATATCTGACTTAAAGGACCTACTGTATCCTTTACTTTGTTAATGAGGAAACTCGCTTCTTCTTGTTTTGTAAATTGGCCTAACACGGCTTGATCTTTAATTAGTTGCGAGATTTCCTTATTCAAATTCACCTCCTTTACTAAATCCCACGTATCTGCTACAATTGATTTCGCATCTATTTCTAACTGATGTAAAGTCTGTCTAAGTTTTTCTTATTCCTGTTCCATAGGAAATTTTCTCAAAAATTTTAAATATGTTAGTTAAATATGTTAGTTAAGAATCTGTACTCACCATTTGCATTCTTCTGTTTGCTAACATTTTTTTTTTTCAATGTATTCCCTCGTCAGCGATGAATCTGCTACCGTTGATTTTATTTTTTATTTTTATTTATTTATTATTTTTTGTTTTTTTTATGCTTTTGGACTCATGAATCTCACTGTTCCGTTCTTCAAAAAAAAAAAATTACATACAAAATTTTTTTTTTTTTTTCACAGGATAAAAATTTTTCTCAAAGGAGTACCGGCAGAGCACGATCAAACGTACTCCTGGATACCTACTTCGATTTAACTACCGCATACGCCTGCGCTGCTAGACACATGAATTTTAGAGCTTCGTTCACCCGGGTCTGATTTTGTCAGGTTTTAAAACCAAAAAAGGTTCCGCTTCACTCAACTCTTATTTTCGTATGCCACACAGCACAAACGCATTAGAATAGTTTCTTAAAAATTCTTATCCTTGATTCGAATCCAACCGAAAGTCGGTCGAATACCGGCTGCGCCAAAATGTTGTGATTATTAGGGGAATGTATCAGTCTGGCTCCTCCAGACTAATACCCAGACCTAATTATTCTTTTCAAATAATACTCCGGGACACAGAGAATTCATTTAAGTCCTTTTATTAATTTACTTATTACTTTAATTTACAATGTTTCAATCCTACTCTAGCTCCTAATTGACTCGAAGGACTTCCCTAATTCCCTGTCTAACACTTAAGTCTACGCTCCGTTGTCGTGGCCCTTGGGTGAGTACGTGCATCGGAGTTGAGACTTTGAATACTGAATCAAGAGTCCCTTTGTCGATGTTGATTCTTCCCTTTTATAAGGAGAAAGTGCTTAGGCTGCACTTTCTCGCCAAATCTGGAACACTTCCGCAAATGACGAACTGCTGTTGTGCAATCGCCTATTGCACAATTTCGCTTTTCTCCATAACTTCGTATAATAGCTGGTGCTGACGTAGTCGTTGTTCTCATTACCGCTGACCTACTTCTGCGTTCCAGTTCTAGTTCTGCTTTGGTGACGATATTGTGTCATTGTCTTCGATCGTTGCATTTCTTTTGTTTGCTTCTGTCTGTTATTCGCTGTTCTTGCGAAAACGATTGACTGCTTGATTCACGCTAGGTCGTACAGTGAGTACACGAATGTTGTAACTCACAACAAAAGCTAAAGCTACTGAAACCCCTGGTAGGGACCGTCTGAGCTACGAATTTTACAAAAATTTACCTCCATCGTCGATATTGGAACTTTTGGCTCTCCTTAATTTCGTATTTCTTAACAAACAAACTCCTTCTTCCTTCAACCATGCCATAATTGTCCCCGTTTTCAAGAAAGGTAATCCCTGCGTGGCCTCAAATTATCGTCGAATCTCGTTGCTGGACTGTCTGTTTAAAATATTTGCGAGCCTGTTGCTCGTGCGTATTGTAGCTTGGGCTATTAGGGGTTGCATTTTGACGGAGTATCAAACAGGCTTTCGTTAAGGCTACTCTACTGTAGACAACGTTTTTATTGTCACATCGTTGCTACACTCACATTTAGCGGAAGGGAAAAAAGTTTTTGCATTTTTCGTCGACTTCTCGTGTGCTTTTGATTCCATTCCTAGGAACCTGCTTTTTCACAAACTTATGAAACTTAATAATGATATTTCTTCAAATTTTGAAACTAGCCTTGAAGTGCGACAAGGCTGTCTGCTTAGTCCTTATCTTTTCGCTCTTTACCTGAACGACCTACCGGATATTTTACCTGGTGGTGTTGATTTAAGTGGGAGCAAATTGAAGGTTCTTCTCTATGCTGACGATATAGTTTTGTTTGCAGATTCCCCTGATGATTTGCAAAACATGATCGATACCCTTTTTTAATATAGTAATCGCTGGGGTCTCACAGTTAACCTTGAAAAGTCAAAAGTGTTGGTTTTCAGGAGGAGCCCTAGGCTGTCTTTACAATGCACCTGGCCCTTTGGTGAGGAGCAAATCGAGGTAGTTAATTACTACAAGTATCTCGGGGTGCTATTGAACTATAATATGTATTTCTCAAAACACCTAGAGGGTAAGCTGAGGGATGAAAAAACGCAATTAATGCTACATGGCTCAAGTATATAAACAACCCTAGGATCAAGATCTCAAATAAGTTTAAAATATTTGATGCAGCGGCGAAGTCGATTATGTTTTACGGTGTACAAATCTGGGGATGTTGGAGATTTGACCTGGTCGAAATGCTGCTGAGGTTTTTCAAACTCCTTTTTTTGCCGTCAAATATGCCAAACTATATGGTGCTCCTGGAGACAGGTATGCACTCCCTTTATATCAACACACTGTAAATTCATTTCTCGTACATTCTTCGTTGCCTCAGTTTGACTGATTCTCGTTTGCCTAGAGTCGCGGTAGGGGCTGTTATGGCTAAACGGGTATATTTTGTCGCGGAATGGCAAAACATAAGGTCAAAAGTTATCCTAGATCCACAAACTGACTTCTCTGTACAAGCCCTTAAGAATATGCTCCCAGATATATTGCACCGCTACAGCCATTTTCAACGCACTAAGTTCGTCGCCCGGGGATTCATGTGCTCTACGTGCAAAAAACACATTTCGAGTAAATCGAAGTTGAAGTTTGAAACTATTTTTTTCAAAAACTGTACGATAAGGTTTTTTGTGTGTTTCACTATTAATTTTTGAAAGAATACTTATTTGAAGAGTATATTTTCGAATCTTCGATCTAACGCATAAAAGGGTATTTTATGGCTTTAAAAAAAAACCACTTTGCTCTACACGCCATTTCAAACATATTTCGCTGACAATGTAATACATAGAGCGAAGTGACATTACCCAGCCCGACATTTTCGCATAAAGGAAAAAATCATTAATGTGTTCACCGATGATGTCAAGGGGAAAGTTAGAGTACTTCTAAATTCTAATGACATTGTCATCAAGAAAAGGTGTTATTCATCGCAATTCTAATGACATTGTCATCGAAAAAAGATGTTATTCATCGCAATTCCCATGACATAGTCCGTGTTTCATTTTCATTTCGTATCACTCCCGAACGATGACATTTTCTTGCGAAACAGGAGGTATCCACTCCAATTTCGATGACCAACTGGTGACATGTCCTCTCATGACGGCCAATGCCGTTTGTGTGTAAATTTCATTAGAAAGTTGGTGTAGAAACAGGAGGAGTCGCGGCTCTTATGTCATGCTGAAATCATTGATGGTTTCACCGGGACTTTTCCTGCTGGGGAATGCACAAAATACAAACATAAATAAATATATGGATACCCAATAAACACAAAACCGAGGACGATATCGTAACGATATCGAGACGAATTCGAGAAAACCGAATTTCTCGATATCGTGATTTAGGCTCGCGACGATATCGAGATGAGTTCGAGAAGATAGAATTTCTCAATATCGTAATTTTGGTGTCGCGAAGATATCGAGACGACTTCGCGAAAATCCAATTTCTCGATATCGTTATTTTGGCCTCGCGAAGATATCGAGACGAATTCGAGAAAAATCAAAATCTCGATATTGCAATTTTGGCCTCGCGAAGATATCGAGACGAAACATTTTTAGCCCAATAAATACAAAAACGAAGATTATATCGCCACAAATTCGTTACGAATTTGAGAAAAACGAAATCCTAGAAAGTAGTTTAGTGAACTCGTTTTGAACTCGAAACACATAAGGGAAAAAAAGAAAAATTAGTAGGACCTAATAAACACAAAATCGATAACGAGTTCGAATCGAATTCGATTCGAACTCGTTAACGTTTTTGTGTTTATTTGTTTATTGGGTACGAAACTTTAATTCTCGAAGGTAGTTTTGTTAATTTGTTTCCAAATCGGAAGGCGTAATGGGTAAGCAGACTAGAAACATGACTAGAAATCAAGAGGTTCGGTGTTCAAATCCCACAGCCGGTGGATTCGAAAGCGTGGTTACCAGCAATAGAACCGTTTTTTTTTTTTTTTTTAAACCGAAAATAGTATTATAATAAGACTGTTATTTGAATTTTACATTAAATATAAAAATTAATGATTTTTTTGCTAATCGTCCGTTAACGATTCGAGAGCGATGAAATTCTCGATTCGCTAGCGATTCGAGTTAAGGCTCGTTAACGATTCGAGAACCATGAAAATCTCGATTCGCTAATGATAAGTGACTCTCTCACGATATCGAAATCGTCTCGATATCGTCTCGAATTATCGTCGCGAAACATTTTTAAGAGAAAACGATATTGCCTCGATATCGTTACGATATCGTTGTGTTTATTGGGTATTGGTAACCAGACTTTTTGTTATTATACGAGGGCTGTTATAATATTAGGCGAGTTCCAGAGTTTCGCGGGTTCCTTTTGGATTTGGTTTTTTGTTTTTTAATCTGCTATGTAGATATGCTATGCATATTTCTTGAACATATGAGTCGTTCACTGGATAAAGGGATTGAGTCTAATTTGACGTTTTTGAGATTTAGCGTGGATACACTTCCTTTTATGACTTTTTTAAAAATTGTAAAAGAAGCGCCAATAATTAATTTTGCAATTTCGATTTTGAGTTTTGTTGTAAAAACTAATTTTAAAGTCAACGTCAACTGTTCTGTCGTTTTTTTCCATTTCATTCCCTTTATCCACTGAGCGACAAATATGATGATGTCGTACGAATGCCAATGCTTCGCTATTCTTTCAATACCTATATTTTTAACTTAGACTACTGTTTTACTTAAACAAAAAAACAAAAATTATCAACGATGTTACTCGAAGAAAACGGCATGTAGAGCAAAGTGATTATCGTCAATTAAAACCTTAACTTTGTACTGAAATTTTGCTCTATACGCCATTGAATGGCGTATAGAGCAAAATAACACAAAAAAATTGTGTTTCAAGGGATATAGAGCAAACTGGAGATGAATTATCTCAGTAACTAGAAGATATAGCAAAAAATGGATTGCGGATTTAAAAACTTTGGCATTGATAATGGGGGATGGCATCCTTAACTCAAATTCGTTAAAATGGCGTATAGAGCACATGAATCTCCGGGCGACGAGTTGGTACAGGACGCTAGGTCGGCCGTTTTCCATGATCTCTACCCATCACTTAACTATGACAATTTATGCTACTTCAGCGACAACATGTCTGCGCACTCAATTGGTTTAATTCTGCGTGCTAGGGGTGGTCTCCTTGATATAAATGCTAGGTCTTTTAAGGATGATACAGATGGTATCTGCTCAATTTGTAATCTGGATGCGGTTGAGAACACGTTTCGCTTCATTGGCATTTGCCCAATTTATTGTACCTACAGACTCCATTTTCTTGGCAGCCGTCAATTGTCACATGCAAAGGTCATTAAACTTTTAAATGGTTCTAATTTCTTGAATATGGTAAAATATCTAAAAGCCTGTTTAAATTATAGGAAACTTATTATAAATGATTTCGCGTAGTTATAATTTTGAAATTTATTATTTTTGATTTTAGTACTGCTCTCGTCTTATTGCCAATCTGGCACACAACACCCTGTGTTATTGCCATATAAATATTCTTAAGGTATCTTTAAGTTATGAATTGTTAATGAATTGCTGTGAATAATAAAATTAATAATAATAATGAAATATACTCAATCAATGATTCATGATGATTCTGTGCATTGAGGTAGGCTTTCATCCCATTGAAGTGAGAGCTTCCTTAAATACTGCACGAAATTCTTCGCTTTGTGATTACTGGTCCGATAAGGCCTAATGGGTCAATAAGTCGAGCGATCCAAGATAGAATAGAGCGTATTGTTAATCTTGTCGTAATTTCAGCAGGCGTGAACGAAAAAATGAAATTGTCGCTTTTGGGATCCTACACTAAGCCAAGGGTTTTGGTAACATTCGTTTTATTAGTAGATTGGCAACTTAATGTCTGATCTGCAAGACTTCACTAACGGAATCCCCGCCGGTTAGCATATCGTCGACATAGAAATCCCGCTGCAATATTTTCACACCCAATGGAAAATGTAGCCTCTTATCTGTTGCGAGCTGATGCATTGCACGTATTGCTAGAAATGCAGCAGGCTTCGTTCCGTAAGTGACCGTGTTGAGCTTATACGCATTTATTTCTTCAGTTGTTTTTTCACGCCACAGTACGCATTGGAGATAATCATCTGGGTGAGATACCTTAACACACCTGTACATTTTGCAGATGTTCCCACTCAGCACAATTCTGAAACAATAATACCTCAAAAGCGTATTGAAGAGCTTCGGTTGAATTGAAGGCCCAGAATGTAAAACGTCGTTGAGAGAATAAGCAGTGGTGGTGTTTGCAGAACCATCGAAAACTTCTCAGAGCTTTGTTGATGTACTGTCCGGCTTATGTACGCAGTGGTGTGGCATGTAGTATTGTTTTTTTTTTTTTGTACCTGTGACGAGACCAAAGACATGTGATTAAGCGAAACATACTCACGCATGAAAGCCACATATTGCTCTTTCATTTCAGGATATCGCTTTAGCCTCTTTTCTAAACCTAAGAATCGCTGAAAAGCACGCTTTTAGGAGTCTCCTAATGATGACACACCCTTGCTCTCAATTTGAGGTAATCGCACCGAATAAGAACCAGAGTATAGGCGAACGGTATTTGTCATGAAGTGTTGCTCACAGAAAATATCCTCATTTGTCTGTGACTCAGTAGTGAGAAAACTGCCTTCGATTTCCCAGAAACTTTTTAAAATGGACGAAAAATCCTTTTGCTTTTGTTGGTTGCTGCAAATGGCTGCTAGAGACCAAGAATGATGAGATCGTATTCCAGCACCGCCTGCGATGACCCAGCCGAACGGGTAAATTTGGCGCGAGCTTGATTTGGCCCACAGACATTAGGTCGAAGAACAACTCTGCTCCAATCAAAATGTTGATACGGTTTCCCTTGTGGAATGATGGGTCAGCAAGCAGTATGTTTATGGGAATGTTCCACTCGGGTGGTTTGAGATGAAATTTGGGTCTATAGTCCGTTATAGAGGATATAACCATTGCCGTGAACGCAGTTGAGAAATCTCCGTAAATGGACTTTATTTACATGTCATCCGCCATATCAACGTGTAAGTTATCATCTCCAATGCCCGAAATACTTGAATATGCGCGATGAATTTTCAAACGAAAGCGATTCGCGAATTGGTTTGTTATGAGACTAAGCTGAGATGGAGAGTCGAAGACGGCTCTACATGGCAAGAACGTGCCAGATTCACTCTTTACATAAATTACAACTGTTGCGAGTAAAACGCTCCTCACTGATGGTTTTGAATCAACTGCGAATTTAGACGTTGACACGAGGACTGCTTGAGATGCCGCTTGAATTGTAGGATCCGTTGACTGCATTGTTAAATGACTCAGTGAATCTCTTGATTGCGTTGAAGGCTGCTCTGCTGATGTATTTTCGACGTGCAACATTACATGATGCTTCGATGAACATTTACGGCAAGTTCCTGATGAGCATTTCTTGAGGATGTGCCCCTTACGCAGACAATTTAGACACAACATTAGCATTTTAGCCTCTTGAAACCTCAATACAGGAGGGATACTTTCAAATTGGTTACATTTCGTTAAGATGTGTTCCTTGGATTCACAAAGCGCACACGAAGCCGAGGTTAGAGACGATACATGCGATTGTTTCGCTGACCAGGCTCTTTAAATTGCTGCTGTTTAGACGATTTGTTTCCAGACGAGGTTGCTATGTTTTCCGGTAACCGACACCTGCACTCTAAAAATGCAGCCAGCTATTTTCGTGACTATCAAATGAATTAGGAGCCCATCAGCAATTTGTTCTTTGCTACCAAGAGTTTGCAGCGCACGCAAGTGAGAATTTATTTTGTCGCTTACATGACGCAATGGAATGGTTTTGTCAGTTCCAACAGCCTTCAATGCAAAGATATCCCTTATGTGAGTCTGAAAATTCTGAAGCTTATTATCAAAACGAGTTTTTAATAATGTTACCGCTTCCCTGTAATTAGTTTTATTGAGTTCCAGTGATGCAATGGTGTCAAGCGCAGCATCAAATAGGCTCGAACGAAGGTGATGAAATTTTTCTAAGTCTCTGAGCTCGTCATTGTCATTAACAACGGTAGAGAAGAGCGCGAAAAAGTTTGGACAATCCGTGTATGAACCGTTAAATTTATGCAATTGAATTTCAGGCAACTTTGTTTTTCGCAACGTGGGTGCGTGATTGCCAGATGGCGGCTCATCAACCGAAAATTGCCGAAGAGTTGAAAAGCTGAGGGGCTGCCGGGCGGCATTGGCTGAAACTAGATTTTATATTATTTCCAATGTGAAGATCTTCAGACTCTTCTTCCAATTTTATTAAATCAGAAATCGGTTTATCCTTATTTGTTTCGGGTCTTTCCATATAAGGATCCCTAACACCAAAATAAACCTGTTTGTGGCCAGTTTTCTATATTCGCTTAGTGCGGATACTGCTTCTGAGGAATTCCACGACTTATTGATAATTTATTTTGCTCCATTCAATAGAAACTCCAACTTTCCCCCAAATGCTGACGCTCTCTCGGTATCTTGTTGCGCCGTTCCTGCTATTTCTGATCTTATTGTTTCGAGACTCCTACGATTTAAAAACTCCCTTTTTATTATGTCACAAAGCTTATCCAGGCTATTAATTGTCCGCTGACTAGATTTAACATAAGCTATGCAACAGGCGGAGATTCAATTTTCCTGTATTTGTGATTGTTGTTCTTACTTTTCGTATCGGATTTGGAGTGGGAGCAGTGGCACAGGCTATCCTTAAGTTGTTTTTCAAATTTTTAACTTCTTGTTTCAAATAACTTAATTCTTCTTCACTTGCTTTAAGACTTGCTTTATCCTGTTCGATCACCTCTGCTGTTTTGTTTCGTACTGCCCATGTTAATATTTCCCTGAGAGTGTCGTTCTGTTCTTCCCCGACTTTTATTAAATTATCCTTTTCTTCGATTTGCTTTCTTAATTTCTTACAGTTTCTCTCAAGTAATGTGATTGTTTCTTCTTACTTTCAAACTTGATCCTTTGAGACTTGACTTTAAGAACCTACTGATTGATATTGTTAATAAGGAAACTTGCTTCTTCTAGTTTTGTTAATTGTCCCAAAACGGCTTGATCTTTAACAAGTTGCGAAATTTCTTTATTCAAATTTACCTCGTTTACTAATACCCACGTATCTGCTACAATTGATTTCGCCTCAATTTCTGACTGATATACAGTCTGTCTAAGGTTTTCTTATTCTTGTTGCGTAGGAAATTTTTGCAAAAATTGTTAAAGTATGTTCCGTTCATTGTTCCGTTTAATAATATTTTTCTCAATGTGTTGCCTTGCCAACGATGAATCTACTACCGTTGATTTTATTACTTTTCAATGCTTTTGGACTCATGAAGCTATATTCAAATTGTATACAGTATTTTTTCACAGAAAAAAAATTTTTCTCGAAGGAGTACCGGCAGAGCACGATAAAACGTTACTCTTGGATACCTACTTTGATTGAACTACCGCAACCGCGAGCGCCGCTATACACATCAATTTTAGAGCTTCGTTCTCTCGGGTTTGATTTTGTCAGGTTTTCAAACAAAAAAAGGTTCCGCTTTACTTAACCCTTATTTTAATATGCCACACCGCACAAACGCATTATGATACTTTCTTAAAAGTTCTTATCCTTCACTCCTCCAGACAAATACACAGACTTAAATATCCGTTTTAAATAAAATCCAGAATACAGGGAATTCAGTTTGGTTTTTTTGTTATATTTATTGTTATTTCAATTAAATTTACAATATTGGTTTCCTATTCTTTCTCCAGTTTTACTCGAAAGGACTATCCTAAGTCCCTGTCTAACACTTAAGTCTACGCTCCGCTGTCTTGGCCCTTGGGTGAGTACGTGCACCGGAGTTGAGATTTTGAATACTGGATCATGAGTCCTCTTGTTGAAGTTGATCATTCCCTTTTATAAGGAGAAAGTGCTTAGGCTTCACTCTCTCGCCAAATCTAGCACACTTCCGCAGTGATGAATTGCTGTTGTGGAATCGACTATTGTCCAATTTGGCTGTTCTCTATGACTTCTTATATCAGCTGGTGCTGAAGTAGTCGTCGTTCTCATAATTGCTGACCCACTTTTGCATTCCAGTTTCAATTTCTGTTCTGGTGACGATATTGCGCCATCGTCTTCGGTCGTTGAAATTATTCTGTTCGCTTTTGACTGTTATTCGCTGTTCGCTGTGATCAGTTTACGCTAGGTAACACAGTGAGCACTCTTATTTAGTAACTCGCAATAAGAGGACGCAAGTAAGAAAGATTTACCAACGTAATAACGCAACAGAATAGACTTGCAGACATCTATAGGGAAAACTTTGTTCACTTAAAATGGAGCTTCAAGTTTATTTCGCAAGGATTTTCTATGATCTTAAAACCACATTAATAGAAATCCTTTCAATATTTAATAGAACATAACAAGGGAGTACCGACTTAGACTCAGAAATAGACCAAAACCAATCATATCTTCATCAAACTATTGAAGTAGAAAATGATATAAAAATGCCCCAAACAGTAAGAAGTCGAATTTTTAAACAACGCGGCCAAGTTTTTGTCCGATTTTGATGACAAAGCTGAAAACCTTCAGGGTTTTCTCAAAGCCTTACAACTTAACAGTTATATTAAGGAAAGTGATGAAGAGGCGGTGGTGACGCTAAATCAATCAAAACTAAAAGAGGCAGCCCATAATTCAACTGCAAATGAAACGACGGTAAAGGAAATAGAAAGAAATCTGATAACTTCAATAAAAGGTGATACATCAGAAGCTCTATCGGCGAAACTATTAAATGTAAAGCAAAATAATGTTGTTGCAAAAGAAATAGAAGAGAGTACGAGTCTCCTGGAGACAGCATACATCTCCAAAGAAATTCCGTCAGAAGCATCACAAAACCTAGCAAAGCAGACTTCAGTAGAGTCACTTATAAAAAATGGACGGTACGAAAATTATAATGGAAGCAGAACAATTCAATACGCTAGGAGATGCAATAACTAAATTCGTAACCACGTCTGACGCAAACCCAAGTACAGTCAACGTCTTATTATTAAATGGATCACATAGCGGCTCATCCAATAACCGAGGCCGCGGTAGATATATAAATACTTACCAAATTAATTTGGGTCCCGACTTTGTAAAAAAAATAAAATGTTATACTTGACAATGCAAGAGGTAACGGCCATTTCCAAATAAAAATACAACAGTTATTAACGTAGATAGCAATAGAACCTTTAATTTTAATAAACTCGATCTCACTACCTGTCAGCGCGGAAGTATTCCCAAAATTGGTTGCCACAGATTTCAAAGAAGATTTATTCGTGCCAGCTCAAGAGATTGAAACAGGAATTTATGTAAGCAACTCCCCTTTAAAACACGCCCATACATAAAAATAGCGAATACAAAAAATAAGAATATTATTTTAACAAATGAAACAACAACAACAGAAAAAATAGATATGTTCAACATTGTAAGCCTAAAAGAAATTAAAAATGAAGAAGTGGATGAGAGTAGACGAAAACAAATTTTAAATAAGCTTTCTAAAAATTTTTTAACTTATGAATAACCATCACTAGTAGGGAATTCGCTGATATCTTTGTGCTAGAAACAGATTAAATAACCACCAGAAAATTCTACACACAAAAACTTTGCTTAAATGATAAGAACCCCGTTTATATAAAAAGTGTAGAGTTTCGGAAACACAACAATCTGAAATATTGAAACAAGTCGAAAAGCTACAGAATGACGACATAGTCGAACCGTCAGTTTCTAAGTATAATAGCCCACTACTTCTTATACCTAAAAAAAAAGACTAGTCATTGACTACCAACAGGTCAATAAAAGTTGCTCGCAGATAAATTTCCACTCCCTCGAATAGACGAAATGGTCGTATACTGGACCAATTGGGTAGAGCGAAACACTTTTCTTGGTTAGACTAAATGTCAGGTTTCCATCAAATAGAACTTTCAGAAGAATCAAGAGACATTACTTCATATTCAACACACCAAGGTTCATTCATATTTAAACCAAACTACCATTCAGACTATAGAGAGCACCTAACTCATTTCAAAGAATGATGACACTCGCATTCGCACGATTGAGGGCAGAAAAAAATTTGTGTACATGGACGAACTTATAGTGATAGGATGCTCGGAAAAAAACATGCTTCAAAATTTATCAGAGGTCTTTAAAACATGCAGAAAATACAACTTAAAGCTTCATTTCGACAAGTGCACACTCTGCAAACATGAAACAACATTTTTAGGTCATAGGTGCACTGGCAAAGCAATTTCGCTAGACGATAATAAGTTCGAGACAATAAAAAGCTACTCCAAACCAACTGATGCCGATTCAGCACGCATGTTCCTAGCCTTTTGCAACATTACAGGAGATTTATACGAAATTTTGCTGACCACGCAATTCACATTACTAGATTAACGAGGAAAAAGGTGCACTTTGTTTGGAGTGATGAATGCGAAAAGGCTGTTAAATACCTTAAACAATCGCTAAACGACAGAAGCAAATCGCAAGCGGAGCTGTTTTAAGCCAAACTTACGATGGTACCCATTTACATTCAGCTGGTTGCTGTTGTCGCGCTGGTCCAGTTCTTCTTCCGCGTTGATGCAATCTTGATTAATACTTGTTGCTGTTGTTGGGTAATACGGGTGCTTTGTCAATATAATCTATTGCCACACATTCTTTTGGGTCAACTTGGTTGTTGTTTTTGCTATTGAATATTGCTTATTTCCTCTATCGTCAGCTTAATTTTGGGCTTGAGCTGCGACCTGTTGTTGGTGTTATTGTTCTTGGCATAGGTCGGCTTATGCAGTTACTTCTGCTGACTCGCTGACCTGTTACCTTACATTCTACTGCTGGTTCGCCCGAACCGATCGCTTGACTAGTGATCGTTGAGTTTTGTTTGTTTACGTAAGCAGTTCCTCTTTGTGCTTTCTTATTTTGGGTGCTAATGGTGTTGTTTTTGCACTCTTCTGTTGATCGAGAAATGAGTAGAAGAACTGTTTGTGCATACAACACATACCTTTTTCTCAGCCTAAAATATGTTTAAACTTTACCCTAACAAAAATTCCTGTAGTTTTTGGTGTTCTAGCTTTTATACCAAGTTAAACATTATCTGTACTTCGATTTAGCTTCTCAAACTCGAAATTAGTATTAAGCACAAAATATTCGCGAATGGTGGTCTTAGTCAAATTTTAACCATTAGAAGACATTATATCTAGCTGTGAAATACTCAATTCGAAATAGTGAGAATCAAATTTTTCCGAATTTCGCGGATGATGGTCTTGGTCAAATTTTAACTTTTAGAGGGCATTATGTCTAGCTGAAAAATACTCAATTCGAAAAAGTGCAAATAAAATTTTATGCGAAATTGGAGAATGGTGGTCATAGTCAAATTTTAAACCGTCGGAGGACATTTTGTCTAGCAGCGAAATACTCAATTCAAAATAGTGAAAATCAAATTTTCGCGAATTTCGCGAATGGTAGTCTTGATCAAGTTTTAACCGTTAGAGGACGTTATGTCTACCAGCAAAATACTCAATTCAAAATAGTGAAAATCAAATTTTTGCAAAATTCGCGAATGGTGGTCATGGTCAAATTTTAACCGTAAGAGGACATTATGTCTAGCTTCAAAATACTCAATTCAAAATAGTTTAGTTTAGTTTAGTTTATTTATTATTAATATGGTATATATCTTTCGTTTCAAAACAATAAATTATTCACAAATTTCAATTCATTTAACATATCATCACATTGAGTTTTTTGCAAATATTCCGCAAGCATTTTTAAATCTAATAATATTTTCTTCATTTTTGATACTCTCGGGTAGATTATTAAACAACATCAGACCCCATCTCTGCGCAGCCGTCGTTCTTTGTACAGGAACCCTGAAATCATTTGCATTTCTCACTTGGTATTGGTGTTCATTTCTAACATACCGAATACTCTCTGTAAGGTATCGCGGCATGATGTTGTGCTTAATTTTAAAAATAAAAAGGAGTGTGTTAATTTTTAATTTTTGTTCAATGTTCAGCCATTTTAATGTGTCTAGCATCAAATTAACGGGGGTGTATCTATTGCACTTTATAATACATCTCATGCATTTATTCTGGAGTTTTTGTATTCTTTCCATTTGTGCTTGGTTGCAGCACGTATATAGTATAGTTGAACAGTATTCAAAATGTGGTTTTATTATCGCATTATATATTCTGATTGCTGTGAGTGTGTCAATTTTCTGTCTTATTCTTTTAAAGAAATTAATTTTTTTAAATGCTTTTTTGCATAAATAGTCTATATGATCCTTAAATTTAAGGCCACTATCTATTATTATTCCTAAATACTTAATGCTTTTTACTTGTTCTATCCTTTTTTGGTTTATGACTAGATTTATTTCTGCATTAGAGTTTATTAGCATCACTTTTGTCTTTTGTTCATTCAATTTTAGTTTATTCATTTTCAGAAATTTATTTATTTGATTTATATCATACTCCATTTTTTGCTGGCATTCTTCTGTTGTTTTAGCTTCCGTATATATCATTGTATCGTCCGCGTACATTACGATTTTCGAATTCTTTATTATTTTTTCTATGTCGTTTATATATATTATAAAAAGAATAGCGCCTAGTATAGATCCTTGAGGTACTCCTATTTTCACATATTGATATCCGGATATTGCACCTTTAATTTTTGTTTGCTGTCTCCGATTGGTAAGGTATTCTCTAAACCACTGCAATTCCTTATCTCTTATTCCGTACATATATAGTTTTTCTATTAGGATAATTATATCAACAGTTTCAAATGCTCGTTTAAAATCTAAGAAAAGTGCCAATATTTTAGTTTTTCTAGGCTGTGATTTCCATTCACCGACTATATAATTAATTTTTGTTTCACATGAGTGTTTTTTAACGGAAACCCGATTGATTTACTGACAGTATGTTATTGTCTTCTATGAATGTTTGTAATTGTTTTTTTACTACTGATTCTAGCACCTTTCCTAATGTTTTTAATGTGTTTATTGGTCGGAGCTCCTCACATTTTTTTGTTTTTGCTATTTTTTCAATTGGTATTATGATTGAATTTTTCCATGCCTCTGGAAAATATCCATTGGCTAATGATCTATTTATAAGTCTCGTCAAGAAGGGGCCCAGTATATTCCAGTTATCAGTAATTAATCTTGGACATATTTTTTCACTATCCGTTTTATTTTTCATGTTTTTACACATTGATTTTAGTTCTTGTATTGAAATATCACTGAATTTAAATGCCACTTGTCGATATTCTATATAATTCTCATATGTAATACTGTCTATTGACTGGTCGATTTCTTTGACGCTACCAATAAAATATTCATTGAGGATATTAGCTATTTCATTTTCATTTTCGATTTCTACACCATTAAATATAATGGATTCTACTTCACTTTCACATTTCCCTATTACAAAATTCTTTATAATTCTCCACATTTCCTTTTGTCCGGTTGCGTTACTAATTTTCGATTTTATATAATTGCTTTTTGCACGATTTATTTCTCTTTTATAAGTTCTACATATATTTTTATAGCTTTCCCAAGCGTTTATGCTGTTCACTAGCCTTGTTTTCTGATAAGCTCTAATTTTTTGTGTTTTAAAATTAGCTAGTGTAGAATTAAACCAGTTACTTTGGCCTGATGTTATATATAATATATATTCTTTTTTTTCGTATTGTTAGTTATTAATCTGTTTAGCGATTTTTCTAATATCTCAGTGTTTTGGTCGATGTTAGAGTAGTTCAAATATATTAGGTTCGCCTCGATTAATTTCTGGTTAAAGTTTGTCTTATTATAGTAGAACCTTTCAATTTCTTTGTGCGATGATTGACGTATACGCTCGGTTAGCGGTTTGCTAATGCTTAATGCTTCGTGGTCGGATATTTTTTGCTCGTTTTCAATTTTCACTTTCAGATTTACTATATTCGTTAAGACATAATCAATTAGTGTTTTAGAGTTTGCTGTTATTCTAGTATTATCATATACTTTTTGCACAAGCCCGTTGTCATTTATTATTTTTTCTATTTCATATTTATAGAACTTTTTTTTTTGACCAGTCGATATTGAAATCTCCCACAATTATTATGTCTTTATTTGCTTCCATTATTTGACTAACTTTCTCGTTGAAAAAATCACAGAATTCACGCTCCGTACTATAAGTTGACCTATACACACCTATAATCATTATTTCATTATTATATATTTTGCATTTAACAGTCAACATCCAAATTTTAAAGTCTATAGCTGTACAGTCCATTATGGTCGTTCTTATCTCTTTCCTTGTATATATTGAAACGCCTCCCGTTCTCGACGAGTTTGAAATGCATTTAAAATGTTTAAAGCTTTCTAGTTTTCCCTCATTTTGTTCGACATCATCCGTTACATGTGTTTCCGATAAAATTATAATGTGATATTGATATTGCTCCATAATCTGTTCCAGTTCGGTTTTATCAAATTTTTGCGAAATTCGCGAATGGTCGTCATGGTAAAAATTTAACCGTAAGAGGACAATAAGAGACAAAAAAATTTGTCTTGGAGCGAAATACTCAATTCAAAATAGTGAAAATATAATTTTTGCGAATCTCACGAATTGTGGTCATGGTCAAATTGTAACCATAAGTGACGACTTTATTTTTTGTATTATTTGGAATCGATATTATGAGATCCATAATAATATAATAGAAAGAATTCAAAAGGTATTTTCAAAATTAGCTCGGAGTCGATCGGAGAACATCTGAATCAATAATTTTCGCATTTAATATTATTAATCGGAATATTGTTTGTGAAGAATTAGCAAATAAATTTATTCCTTACAATCCTCCTCGTCTCCTCGGGCAATCTCGGATACTTGTAAACTCAGTTCAACGTACAGTCTATGCTTACAGAGAACCTCTCGCTAGATGAATACGTCTCTATTATCAATATGCTAACTACGTAGACTTTACTGTAACCAATTATACTTTAAGGCTCAAAATTTTTTGAGATTTTTAATTGGTCTGTAAGATTTATTATCTGTAGACAAAAAAAAACTTTTTGGATTTAAATAAAATTATGGAAATTTTTCTGATTTAATTCAAAAATGATTTAAATCTTTTTGGATTTAAATCACATGATTGAAATCATTCTGATTTAATTCAAATGATTAAAATTTTTTTGATATAAATCAAATGATCAAAATATAAATCAATTGATTGCCGAAAAGTGATTTATAATTCACCTTAATATGCCATTCAGACGAGCATCGAAATCCCGGGATTTCGGCACTTGGATTTCGTGAAATCCATATCGAAATCCAAGCGTTCACACGACAATATCGCCATTGAGAGGATTTGGTTTGACATCTGTTCATCTGTTTGTAGTGCTGCCAATTGTAGGGAAATTTCCTTACAAATTCTTCGGGATTTTTAAAGCAAAAAATGACTTGTAGGGAAAAAAGTACAGATTTCTTAAAATCGGCAAATGTAGGGAATTAGTGATGTGTTCCAAAATGTTTAATAAATTTTGTATAAATTTGGTTGTCAAAAAAAAAAGACAAAATAAAAACTATGCCAACCTGTGTTTATGTGAAAAAGTTTTGGTCGAAGCTCTCGTTAAGCGTCGATAGTCTACCAATTTGAAAATTGAAATAGTAGTGGGACTCATGCAGCTTCGCAAATTGTGGGAAATGAGAATTTTGTCACACAACTGTCAAAATTTATATGAAAATTTACGATGGGAAAAGTTGTGAAGGCATTTGCGAAGCTGCATGAGTACCACTAGTACTTGTATAGGCTTTTTTGAAGAAATTGAAAACTGTTTTATTTACCGCTACAATGTAAGTCCTATTCATATTTTTAATGAAATCATTTTAACTTGAACCACAACAAAAAAAAACTTAATATTTGAAAGAAACTTTTTATTTTTGGAAAAAACAGCAAAATTTCAAATGATTCTGAGTTCCAGACTACCGAGAAAGATTCTCAAAAATATTAGCCTTCCATATTCGTGGCTACTCATACATTTTTGTATGCAAGAGGGATATTATTTAAAAAAAAAAATTTAACGATATTTGTGGTAGGGGAAAACGTGAAGAATTGTGGGGATTTGTTTTTAGTTTGTCGAAAATTTTTTCGTTTGCGCGTGGCAGCATTGCCTGTTTGTTTTCTTTGGTTTTTTCAAAATTTTACAGTAGTGTTGCAGCATTTCTTCGATACATATCGAAAAGCACAGAGTTGCATTCAGTTTGTTCTGGATTTCTCTTGGGATTTCGTTGAAATCCAATTTCTGAGCGGATTTCGTTTGACATTCATTTGTATGGGAAATCCGCTGGATTTCGACTGGATGTCGGCTGAAATCCTCAAAAGTGCCGAAATCCCGGGATTTCGATGCCGTCTGAATGCCATATAAGGCAATCATCATGGTCAAATTTTAACCGTTAGAGGACATTCTATCTAGCTGCTAAATACTCAATTCGAAAAAGAGAAAATTAAATTTTTGGGATTTACGCCAACGATGGTCATGGTCAAGTTTAAACCGTAAGAGGACATTATATCTAGCTGCGAAATACTAAATTCAAAATAATGAAAAATTTTTTTGGGGAAATTTGGGTCATGGTCAAGTTTAAACCGAAAGAGGACATTATATCTTGCTGCGAAATACTCAAAATATTGAAAATCAAAGTTTTGAGAATTTCCCGAATGGTGGCCATGGTCAAATTTTAACCATAAGAGGATATTTTATCTAGCTGCCAAATAGTGAAAGTAAAATTATTGCGAATTTCGCAAATTGTGGTCATGGTCAAAATTTAACCATAAGTGACGACTTTATTTGGTGGCTAAATACACAATCAGAAGAAGCAAAAATCAAATAATTTTTGTATACAGATATGAGAATAAGAGAAAGAGTGTTTTTTTAATGTGTAGGATGATGAGCATAGTTATAGCGATGTCGCAATTTTTTTTAACGAAAGCTTGAGTCTACATAGTAGCTATACACACACCAAATTTCAATAAGCTGGGATGTATATGAAAAAAGTTATCCAGGAAAAACGTTAAAAATCGTGATTTTTGAAACTTCTGAACCACTTTCCTAGACCCAAGAAGGGACTTCGAAAAAATGTGTACGCAGTTTTTCAGAAAAATACCTGGCTCAATTCCATGCCAAATTTCAATATGTAAACTTTCATGGCTGAGGAGTAAATAACGAAAAACTAAAGTGTTACCGACAGACAGACAGAAGGACAAACAGACATTGCTAGATCGACTCTTCTTTTCACCCTGATGAAGAATATATATATATATAGATATACTAGGGGGCTTCGCCCCCTGTTCGCTTCGCTCACCAACCCCCAACCCTCCCACGATCGCTTCGACATCACCCTCTCTCCCTCTCTCCCTCTCTCCCTCTCTCCCTCTCTCCCTCTCTCCCTCTCTCCCTCTCTCCCTCTCTCCCTCTCCCCTCTCTCCCTCTCCTCCCTCTCCCTCTCTCCTCTCTCCCTCTCTACCCTCTCTACCCTCTCTCCCTCTCTCTCTCCTCTCTACCTCTCTCCCTCCTCTCCCTCCCTCTCCCCTCTCCTTCTCACGCTCTCATCTTACTCTCACGCTCTCTCCCCCTCTCCCTCTCATCCACTCTCCTTCTCACCGTCTCACCATCTCTCCTTCTCGCCCTCTCAGCCTCTCTCCCTTTCACCATATCACCCTCCCACCCACTCACCCTCTCTCCCTCTCTCCCTCTCTCCCTCGCTCCCTCTCTCCCTCTCTACCTCTCTACCTCTCTCCCTCTCTCCCTCTCTCCCTCTCCCCATCACCCTCTCTCCCTCTGTCCCAATCACCCACTTTCCATTTTTGAAAAAAGTCAGCCATATTGGATCCGCCACACAAAAATAAAAGTACACGCGAAAAAAAAACTTTTTGTATAATAGAGATACATATATATATGTCTATATCTATCGCGACTCCTTTGGTATGTTACATACTCCGTGCCAAACTGAATATACCCATTCCTTCGGAAAAGGTATAACAACCGAATGTAAACAATAACGAAGAAAAGAAAATGGAAAATAAAGACAAAGCACTGAGTATACTTCATTGCTACGAAGCATTGGATTTCAAATTACCCTTCTCCAATTGAATATTTCATCTTACATTCGTAATGGGAAAGTGACTCTTTGGGATCTATTCCCTAGGCTTGAAAGAGATGCCTATAGTGTGGGGATTGAAAAATTACAAATAAATGCAAGGGATGATGTATTTAAACAGTTTTTAATCGAAGAATTTAAAAAGCTAGCCAATGAAAATTTGAAGCGCTTAGATAAAATAAAAACGGCCGATAAAAACCATTGAAGATAAAGAGGAAAACGAGAAATTGGTTAGGCTTTACCATGAGAATCCACTACAAGGCAAATATGCTGGAGTAACAAGAATGTTAAAAAACTAATAAAAATATTACTACTGGAAAAATATGGCACGTGATGAAAATCATTTCAATAAAAACTGTAACAGATGTACCCTAAATAAACATAAAAGGACAACAAAAGAAGAGCTTTAAGCAACCCCAACCCCTTCAAAGTCCTTTGACAGAATAGGTCTGTTATGAAGACAAAAACAAACTCGCTGCCCATTGGCGACGAAAACAAAACCAACCTACTGAACAAAATATGCCGATGCAGCAGTAAGTCATGGTCACGACGTTGGGCTATTGACTTCACTTAAATTTGCTGAAACTGATGAAGTTGTTTAAATGCTTTCTTTTAATTTAATTTTGTCAATTTTGCATTTATTTAATTTCCAAAGTTCTGTGATCTGGCACTGTTAGTTTAAACCAATTTTGTATTGATAAACAAATTATTTGTATGTAAGAAATCAATTTTAATAAAGAATTTCATAATCATAATCTTTAACTGTAAAGTCATTTCAAACGGAATTTCTTGATATAACATCAGAAATTTGTACAGCGCAGACTGCAAGTTTTATTCAGGTCTAAAGCGAACTAAAACACCAAACGCAGTTCTTAACATTTTGGTGTCCCCGACGTGATCCTACAATCAACAAGACGAATAGCAAGGATGATGGAGTCTTTCACGGATTTGGTAAAATCACAAAACAACGTTGGAGAAGGAATCCAACAAATCATACGAAACTTCAAAAAGGATTCAAAGGATCGAAAGACGGCTGCGTACTATCGGGCAAGACTCGAAAAGTTAAACAACGCTTGGACATAGTTTGAAGCTACCGATCTGCAGATTAGATCATCAGTTGATGTAGACCGCAACCACGCTAATTTCGCTGAAGATTATTTTGAAAAAATTGAAGAGATACTTAGCAAACGAGTACCGCTCCATTTTTGAAGATGGCATGATAAACACTCCAGGACTACCCAATCCTGATGGAGAGGGTACCACAAAGCAGCTAGTGGCACTATCAGTCACAATCGAAAATAATCAACCTGACCCAACATTAAGAACAAACGCCGATAGCAACATTGGAGCAGTACGGAAGGTAGCGGCTTTAATGGAAGCACTCAACAGCCTGTTAAAATCCATTGAAAGCTTCCAAAGAAAAAACACGTCAATATGCTACCGTCAAAATCAACACAATAAATGAAGCACAGTAAACCCTGGAAACGAGCAGTTTGTCCTTATGTGAGGTTCTGGATGATCCGGCTGATTCAGGGTTCGATTTGGGAAAGTAAATAGATCTTGAAACACGGATACAACAAGCCCTTATCAAATAAGAACCGTTTCGCCAAGAAGCAGTTCTGCCAACAGGAATGAGATCCAACGTTCCTACCTCGGACATACCAAAAAGTTGGAATGCCGAGCGTTTTAGGACTCTGGATCTTAAATAAATTTAATAACAGAAGGACTTGCAAGAAAATTACAATGGCAATTTCAACCAGCATCAATAAAAAAAGGGCATCGGTAAAGGCAGCAAAGGTTCAGAATTTTTCATTCAAACATAACTCAATTCAAAATTGTCAGACTTTTCAGCGCCACTTACCGCGAATGCCCTACTACATATTACATCAAAACACCCATCTCAAACAAGGGACGTTTCGAAATGGTCGCTGCCATCAGATATCCAGCTTTCAGACCCACAATTTGGTCGCCCCAGTAATGTAGATGTTCTGCTCGGTGCAGAATTTTTCTATCACTTCCTAAAACCCCAACCACGAAGATTGGCACCTCATATGCCAATTTAACAAGACACAGTTCTGGGATGGATTGTTACTGGCAATATTGCACCATTCCCACAAAATAAGGTATTTTGTCAAGTTTATACTGAAGAGGACCAGTCAATAGATGACATGCTGACAGGCTCTGGAAAATGGACGAGGTTGATTCTGAAAATCAAACATTATCAGTTGCAGAGCAACAATGTGAAAATCAATTTGTCAAACAGTACAACGCTCAAGAGAAGGACGTTTCATTGTTCAACTACCATATCAGGAAGAAGCAACAGTCTTAGGGCAGTCACTACAAATGGCCACAAACCGCTTTCTTGCCCTAGAAAGAAGGTTAGCTAGAAACCCAGAAGTACAGAAGCAATATGTTGACTCCATGATGGAATATGAAAGGCTCGGACACATGCGGAAAATTTATTTAGAAGATGTACTAGCACCACATTACTTTATTCCGCATCACTGTGTTCCACGTCCGGAAAGCAGTTCCACCAAGTTGCGAGTGGTGTTTGACGCATCAGCAAAAACATCATCACAAATCTTATTGAATGACATTTTGTTAAAGGGACCAACGGTACAAAGCACACTATTTTCAATTCTATGGCGATTTAGAATGCCGAGCTCTGTATTCACAACGGATATAGAGAAAATGTATCGCCAGATTCAAGTCCACCCAAAGGATCAGCAACTCCAGTTAATTGTATAGCGGCATGAACCCACTCAAAATATTAAATACTACAGACTTCAGACGGTCACTTACGGTACACGATCAGCACCATACCTTGCAACACGATGTCCTAAGCAATTAGCAGTTGAGAACCAGTCTAATCTTCCTCTTGGATTAAAGATAGAGAGGGATTTCTACGTAGATGATGCTTTAAGCGGTTCTGATAGCTTGGTCGAAGCTCGTGAGATCCAACAACAGCTCCAAACTATTCTTGGCGGCGCAGGCTTTAAGCTTCGAAAATGGTGTGCCAATCATCCACAACTTTTAGGTGAAATCGCCCAAGAAGATAAGGAGATAAATTTGGAACTTTCATCCGACATCGAAAAATCAGCTAAAACATTAGGACTGGTGTTGCCAAATAATTCATCGCATGAATTCAGATTGTAAAGTGTGTCGTTTATTGAAGATACTTCGATATTTAAACATAATAAATGCTTAGTCAACTAATATTTGAATTTGGCTTAATATTAACAAATTGTCCGTTTTTCGACGTAGCCGTAGCCGCTATGTAGACGAGCCCTTATTCAAAACAACTTAACGAAATTTTGATCTCTCTCTGGTTCAACAGCTCGAACTCCAGCGATGGCGAGTCACTCTTTTTCGGTCGTCTCTGTTAACGCGCGCATCGCCGCTCGGCACCTCCGAATATATTTTCAAAATCGTAAATATCGTTAAATCAAACCAATACAAAAAAAAAAAACATTAAAAAAAAGTGTAGAGACGTATTAAGTGAAAAAAAGGAAAAGAACAGTGAACTAATTTAATAATAATAAGAAATCACCAAGAAGGCCCGTGTTTATTTTTTTTCTATCTGTAAGACGCCACGATGGCTACCAATTTTATATTGAACAAAAACTCATTAACAACTCACTTAACAAAAAGAAAAAAAAAACCAAAAAGAAAAAAAAGAAAAACCAGCAATCGCGTCGCGCAAGCGACACACAAATGGCAAGAAAAGAATCTCCCGCAACTCGTCAGAGCAACATGCCGATCCGGAAAACACAGGTACGTCCCTTTCTTACTCTCCCTTACCACAACATTTGGCGATCCCGTGCCAGGAGCCTGGAATCGGCTCCGATGGACCAATCTTGGTAGAAGTGAGAAAGTGCGCCACGCCTCTGACCTTAAGTCGCCCTGGTACAGTTTTAAGGGCACCGACTAGCGGTCACAGCACATGCAGGGTAGCACGCAATAGAAGCGTGGGCCATCCCCCCTTTCCCCTCGACTACAGCATTTCATATTGCTAGCATACCCGTTTGCCTGTCAGTATAAACGCTGGTTGTTTTTTTGCAAGACACAATAGTGTGACTACAACAGCAATATAGTAGCCAGGCGTCGTGCGGTCTAGTTGTCGTTTTCTCATTCCCGGTAGTTGAGAACGAAGAGAGAGAATCGGCTGGCGAGCGAATTGGTTTTTTTCCTTTTTTTGCGGCTCTCTGAAGGGCTTTACGAAAATGTTTTATTGCTTTACTTGCTCTTTCTGCTTGAGAGTTTCGTTGTAATTTCGAACAAATAACACCGCGCAATTGTCCATAGCAAGCGCCCGTGCATGCGAGCTGATACACCTACATACATATATACATATGTGCATCGTGAAAAGCTTCGCCACAGTGTGTCGAAAGTTGCGACCAATCTCTTAAGCAGTAGCGATCGAACATCGAACCTATATCGATCAAGCGTGCACGCTCGAAACAAGAAGGAAAGAGTTTCCAAGCACGTTGTATGTGAGCGCCGCTGTTTGACGGTCGGTAACGTATCCGTGCAGATAACAGCACATAGGTATATGCATCGATATTAGTGCGCTGCTATCAGTGCGTCAAGAAGTCGGTTACGCAGGGAGTTTGAAATTTTTATGAAAAGCTTTGTTTTTCCGAACAAATAAATTATTCGGATTTGAATATTGATGAATTTATTGAATCGATTTGTGTCTCTTTAATTGAGTTTGTGGTAACAAGGAAGCTTGCGGGGTGTTGCGAAAGTGAAAGTCCATATCCAATACGCTACAACAGGCATTTGCCGAAAATTTGTGCAACCTCGACTCTTACGGAGTCGATCAGATTAAATCGATTGTGAAAAGTAAAATCTTTATTCTCAAGTACTCTACAACCGGCAGTGTTCGCTGCTATACAATTCAACGAGATTAAGACGCATTGTTGCAATTTCGATTTCTCAATAATTTTCTTCGATCATCATGGCGTCCCATTGGAATTTCAACTTCCAGCTAGAGGATCTCAAGGGTTTGTGCCTTTATGCGGCTGATTGTGATCCAGGGACTTCGACGGAGTCGCTGCTGGAGATCGTTGTGGAGGACATCAAGACCGCTTCACAACGCGTCAACAATGCCTTTAGTGTAGCTTGTGACAGAGGTGAATGGAGTGTTGGAGTCGTCGCATTTAATCGGATCGCTTTGGACCAATGTCAACAACTCCAACTTATAGCCAGAGCACAACTCAGCAATATGCATTGGGCCAAAAGATATGCTTCTCCAACGCAATCTTGTTCTTTACATCAAGAGCGTCCGTCCTGGGAAGAAATTAATGCTGTCATCAGACGCCGCTGTAAAGCTCTTGAGCGCCATTCCAAATTCAAACAATTTAAAGCTCCAACTGCAGCCTTCAACCCAATAGATTCTTCAAGACACGAGTCGCTTACTCTAGATCGAAGTGCGGAACCGTGTATTTTATTAAGCGGCAACCATCATCTGCGTCAATGTGATCCATTTCTCCAGATGTCGGTCGACGAACGGGTTCAAGCTGTTTCGCAGCATAATCTATGTCTAAACTGTCTCTCGGCCGGTCATCTAAAGGCAAAGTGCAATAGTGCCTTTCGCTGCGCGAAGTGCCAATAACGACATCATACCCTGCTGCATTTTACAAATGCAACTGCAACACCGGATGGCCAAGTTTCTTCACCCCCATTGACATCTCCTCCGGAGATGTGCCTGTCGACGAGCCCACCGGCGCATATTTTTGCGCAACCGAAGACTTCGACACTCTTCACAAAATTAGGTATACCTCAAGAAGTCCCTAAAAATTTTTCGCAACCCTTGTTTTTACTACTCGAGTCAACAAACGACGATAATTCGGACTTAGATTCTGAAATACCAACTCCAATTCAAAAAATACCGTAACAAATACAAAACACAATGACACCCATAGACTTCATTAATACGGCAACAAAATTGCTCCCAGAATTCGACGGTAAGGTCGATAATCTTAATAAATTAATCAATGCACTAGGTTTACTTGAAACAATTAAAGGAGAACATGAAACCATAGCAATTTCACTAATAGAGACAAAACTAACACAGAACGCCAGCAGACTCTTGACAAGCGAAAATACAATTAATGCAATAAAAACAACTTTAATACGAGGTGTGAAACATAAACCATCTCATTCACTGGCAGCCAAAATGCTTAGCATAAAGCAAGAACAAGAATCCAACAACGACTTTACAAAAGAAATCGAAAACCTCGCTGTCCAGTTAGAAACTTCATATATCGCAGACGGCATGCCACCAGACTTAGTAAATCAATTCACAATAATTTGTGCAGTAAAAACAATAAGAACAAACGCAAAGGCAGAATAATTAAGAGCTCTCATGCGATCGAGTCGATTTGCGTCAGTTAATGAAGCTACATCTAAGTTTCTCGAAATAGGTGCAGAATTATCACCCACTATACAAGTAAATTGATTAAACAGATCACAATTTTCCGGTAGAAATAGAGGCCTTGGTACTCAGTATAACCGTGGTAATAATTCGTACCGTGGAAACAATAGAATTCGCAATTTTAACCCCAGATACGGGAACAATAACACAGGTATACAAGGTTTTGGACCAGAGAAACTGGATAGCGACCCTATAGGAATTTTTCGTGCTGATTCCGAATCTGGTACCCGTTTTTCTCTATCACGTCAAGTTTTTGAGAAATCGTTATATAACGGTTTTTGACATTTTTACCTATAGTCTATGTCAATAATGAGGTCGTAGACCCTATATGCCTTAACCGATTTCAAAGTTTTTGGTACTCATATGAAAGAGGAATGACAACGCAACATATCTTTTTTACACAAATTTGGAATTGATTCAGTAACTTGGAAGCTATAGGGCAAAAAACGCGATGCTGATTTCCAATTTTTAGCGATTTTGTTTAAAAACTTGAAATTAAAATGGTTATAATTTCCGAACCAAGGCTGGTATTCCAGGTCTTAATACTTTGAATGAAAGAACAATCAATTGAAAAAGTTTTGAGCCTAAAACAAAAAAAAATCCGTTGCGTCGTTCTAATTTTATGAGAATTTTCGCTGAAAATGACAAAAACGAATTTTTATTTTTGGTATATTCTTCGCTCGTTCATATGTATATTTCAGTTCGAATTGTGTATGTTGGTAAAACTGGCTTAAAAAACATAAAACTTAAATTCTATTTTAAACCTATCTTTAAAGCTAAAACCAATTTAAACTTTAAAAGTGAACAGAATTTGAACTGTGCCTTTTGTATTGTTTACTATCTGTTTCGCGTATAAGGGACCAGCAATAGTCACTCAACATTCCTTCATCCCAAAAGCCCTTATATTTTTTTTCAATCCTCTGTAGGTCCTGGTGAATGCGCTCTCCTTGTTCGTCGCTAGTTTTGCCCAAGTTTTCGGGGAAGAAATCCAAATGTGAGTGGAGAAAATGTATTTTTAGTGACATCCGAACTCCCATTTTTCGATAATTTTTCAAGAGTCCTCCAACTATTTTTATGTAGTTGTCGCTTTTTTTATTTCCCAAAAAATTTCCCACAACGTCTTTAAATGATGACCAAGCAGCTGCTTCTATAGGTGACGGATGTTTCGAAAAGTGTTCATCACGCATGATTTTTCTGATGTCTGGTCCAATAAAAACACCTTCTTTAATTTTGGCATAGGAAATTTTCGGAAAAAATTTAATCAAATATTGGAAGGCTGGTCCATCTCGCTGCAGCGCCGAACAAGGAGAGCGCATTCACCAGGACCTACAGATGATTGAAAAAAATTATAAGGGCTTTTGGGATGAAGGAATGTTGAGTGACTATTGCTGGTCCCTTATACGCGAAACAGATAGTAAACAATACAAAAGGCACAGTTCAAATTCTGTTCATTTTTAAAGTTTAAATTGGTTTTAGCTTTAAAGATAGGTTTAAAATAGAATTTAAGTTTTATGTTTTTTAAGCCAGTTTTACCAACATACACAATTCGAACTGAAATATACATATGAACGAGCGAAGAATATACCAAAAATAAAAATTCGTTTTTGTCATTTTCAGCGAAAATCCTCATAAAATTAGAACGACGCAACGGATTTTTTTTTGTTTTAGGCTCAAAACTTTTTCAATTGATTGTTCTTTCATTCAAAGTATTAAGACCTGGAATACCAGCCTTGGTTCGGAAATTATAACCATTTGAATTTCAAGTTTTTAAACAAAATCGCTAAAAATTGGAAATCAGCATCGCGTTTTTTGCCCTATAGCTTCCAAGTTACTGAATCAATTCCAAATTTGTGTATAAAGGATATGTTGCGTTGTCATTCCTCTTTCATATGAGTACCAAAAACTTTGAAATCGGTTAAGGCATATAGGGTCTACGACCTCATTATTGACATAGACTATAGGTAAAAATGTCAAAAACCGTTATTTAACGATTTCTCAAAAACTTGACGTGATAGAGAAAAACGGGGTACCAGATTTGGAATCAGCACGAAAAATTCCTATAGGGTCGCTATCCAGTTTTTCTGGTCCAAAAGTTGGCCTTTATTTGTAAACTTGTGTAATTATAACCACCAACATACAAACAATGTTAGCAACGGTTATAAAAGAAATAACTACAATAACTACAGAAATAGTTACAATTATAACAACAACTATAGAGGCAGAGGTAACTACAATAATTCTAATAACAGAAACATGCATTACCAAGAAGCTTTGGAAAACTCAGAGAGCCCCCAGCCAGCCCAACTGGGGAGTCAACTGGGAAATCAAATGAGAAGTCCTCAAATCTAAATAATGCTTCCATATTAATAATCATTCTATCATTTGGTAATTTTGTTCACATTTTTTCATCACTAAATAATTCAATATCAACTTGCCTTCTAGACACAGGCTCAGAAATTAGTATTTTTAAAATCTCATTTAATAATGACAAACCTATAAACACGAGTCATACTTACAATCTTAAAGGCATAGGAGAAGGTACTATAAAAACTTTAGGCTCTAAAAAAGCCACATTACATATAAATAATGCTTTTTGTTGTTGTTGCTCTCTTTTAAAGTCTTTATAAACAGTGGAATATGCTAATACTAATAATTTTTTAATAAAAATTTCCTGATGATGCTCTTCAGAGAAGGGCGAGATATCGAAAAATAAATAAAAATTACTGGGACCTTAAGCTCGAAAAACACATAACATATGTCAAAATAATGCAGAATTATATCACCAATTTCAACTGGTGGACGAAAAATTTCCAATTCCTTGTGATGGTATTATAGGTTTAGATTTCATAAAACATTTTAACTGCATCTTAGATTACAACTTGTAGGATCAAAGTCGGCTCATAACACGGCCACAGGGAATAAGAGGTCAGTTGCAAATAGAAATTTCAGAAAAATATACAGAAAATTCACTCAGTTTACCCGCCAGAGCAGAAGTAATAAGGAAAATTCACGTAATCTCGCAAGAAGAAAACCTAATAATCCCTAACCAAGAAATAGACAAAGGATTAATTATATCAAAAACAATAGTTAATGCTAAAAATTCTTACGTTAAAATAATAAACACCACCGATAAAGACGTTTTTATAGAACAAAATAACATCAAAACAGAGAAACTAGATTACTATTACTGGGTCAACTTACATCAAATAGACAATACACAAGAACGTAAAAACACAACCCAAAAAAAATTAATTCAAAATTGCCCTTTAAATCACAGAGAAAATCTAATAAATTTATGCTCAAATTATACAGATGTCTTTGCGCTCGAAACAGATCCATGTACTTTTAATAATTTTTACAAACAAAAGTTACACCTAAATGACAAAACACCTATATACATAAAAAATTACAGATTACCACACACTCACAAACCTGAAATAAATAAACATATCGAAAAATTAATAAAAGACGATATAGTTGAACCATCCGTATCAGAATATAATAGCCCTATTCTCCTTGTTCCGAAAAAATCACTCCCTAACTCCACAGAAAAAAAATGGAGATTAGTAATAGACTACAGACAGGTTAACAAAAAATTAGCTGCAGACAAGTACCCATTGCCACGAATCGACGATATACTTGACCAACTGGGTCGAGCAAAATATTTCTCATGTCTAGATTTAATTTCCGGTTTTCATCAAATCGAACTAGAAGAACAATCACGAGATATTACGTCATTTTCAACCGACAAAGGCTCATTCCGATTCAAACGACTACCTTTTGGTTTAAAAATAGCGCCCAACTCATTCCAAAGAATGATGCTCAGAGACCCACATGCTAAACAACCTTAAAGAAATTTTTCAAATCTGCAGAAGCACAAATCTTAAACTAAACCCAGAAAAATGTAAATTCTTCAACTCCCAAGTCACTTTCCTAGGTCACAATTGCACAGACAAAGGCATACTACCTGATGAGTCAAAATTCCAGAAAATTCAATTATACCCAAAACCAACTACCGCAGAAGAATGTAAACGTTTCGTTGCTTTTGTCAATTACTACAGACGGCTTATACCCAAATTTTCACACTATTCATCCCACATAACCAAATTAACCAAAAAAAAGTCCCATTCGTTTGGTCCCCTGAATGCGAAAAAGCTTTCCATTACTTAAAAAATTCCCTACTATCACCTCATATACTCCAGTATCCAAATTTTGATAAACCATTCTGCAGAACAACTGATGCAAGCAAAATAGCATGCGGCGCTGTACTCAGCCAATACCACAATGGCATACAATAACCCATAGCCTGTGCATCACGATCATTTACAAAAGGGGAAAGCAATAAATCCGTAATTGAGCAAGAACTCACTCCCATTCACTGGGCAATAAAATTTTTCAAGCCATATATCTACGGTACAAAATTTTTAATAAAAAGCGATCACAAACCTCTAACATACCTTTTCTCAATGAAAACCCCTTCCTTCAAACTAACACGCATGCGTTTAGATCTCGAAGAATTTGACTTCGAAATAGAATATATAAAAGGCAAAGATAATTGCGGAGCAGACGCTCTCTCGCGCATTGATTTTGGGTAGATCACGCAGCTTAGAGAGGAAAATTCAGCCAACATTCAAATCGTCACACGATCGAAAACGAAAAAAGTAAACACACACCACCAACACGACAAGGATTCAAAAGAAAACAGTCCGAACCACGGATATATAACACAATTACAGGACAAGAAGTGAAAAAATTACCAAGCCTAAAATTTATATTAAAAAATTGCGCAACAAATGAACTAGAATCCTTAAAATTAATACTATTCCATGGAAAAATTAAAATATTAGAAATAATTGCAAAAGATTTCATTGCCCATGGGATAATTGCTTTAGAGCAATTGTTTCCCAAACTTGAAAAAGCAGTTGGCAATAAAAACTTTAAAAGCATCAAGATCGCGGTCAATGACGAATTATTTAAATATGTTAATATAGAGGAATTCAAAAGAATAGGCAATTATTTATTAAAAAAGTTAACTATAGCAATTACACCAACTGTCACTAAAATTTCTTCAACAAATGAGAAATTGGAAATTTTACAAAAATATCACGATGGCCCTGTCTTTGGAGGCCACCCAGGTGTCACTAGACATCTCGAAAAATTAAGAAGACTTTATTCATGGAACAACATGGCTTCAGACGTGAAGTCTTATGTAAATAACTGTGAAAAATTCAAGCAAAACAAAGCTGGCAAAACCAACATAGAACCACTGGTTAAAACAAATACACCAGTCAAAGCTTTCGATTTCGTACAAATCGACACAGTAGACCCACTTCCTAAATCATTTAACGGAAACGAGAACGCTCTCACAATAATTTGCGATTTAACAAAATTTCTTGTTACCATAGCCATACCTAATAAGTGTGCCAACACCGTAGCAAAAGCAATAATAGAAAACTGCATACTAATACACGGACCCATTCAACAAATTCTCACCGACATGGGCACCGAATAAAAAAACCAACTATTCGAGGAAATATGCAAGCTACTGAAAATTCAAAACAAAACGTCTACAGCATACCACCACCAAACACTAGGCACCGTTGAACGCTCACACAAGACATTCAACGAATACATACGTTCATACATATCCACAGACAAACTAGATTGGGATCATTGGCTACAATACTTCACGTATTGTTACAATACGACTCCAGCAACCACTCATGGTTATACACCCTTTGAGCTGGTATATGGTAAAACAATTATCCCTTATGATTTCATGTTACATGGCAAAGTAGATCCAATTTACAACATAGACGATTACAAAGCTAAGCTTAAATTCAAACTTCAAACAGCTCAAAAACGTGCAGCAACCTTATTAGAAAAAGCTAAAGAAAGGTCAAAGAAATTTATGATAAAAAAGCAAATCCACAGCTAATTGAAACAAATAATATGGTTTACCTCAAAGATGAAGCAAGCCACAAGCTAGACAAGCTTTTTAGAGGCCCGTTTAAAGTACTCGAAACTGATGATTTAGGAAATCGATACAAAACCAAAGTGTATGTCATTTCAATATAAACAGAGACTTACTCCTTTTAATTACATTTAATTCTTAATTCTCTTATTAACTATATCTACTTTATAAACCCACGGCCGATAATTTTAAGTTCCCAATACAATATATTTAAATCAATTTTAACAAATATAATAATTAATAATATATATAACACAAAAAAAAAAAAATAAAAATAAAAAATCTCTTGTAAAACAAAAATTTTTTTTTCCCAAAAAGGGAAGGTGTCATGGATAAAGGCTACTAAGCAACATTCAAACGTTGCCTCATTTTAAAACACCCTTAAAGCATTCAAATGTTACCTTGTATTAATACGCCCTTAACACAAACGAACACAACTCATATCTACATATTACTAAATCCAATTTCAGCATTCCAGCAGACGCCGTATTTATACACTTTCGGCCAATGCAAGTGCATTCCGACCTCACACTATTAGTTCAACCCAACGACATTCTTTGTCATAACACCAACTTTACGCCCGCTCTAATTACAATCGACCCAAACGAAAGAATGCCGCTCCTCAAGTGTCATGCACTAATCGATTGCACATGTACCATCCAAGTCCAGCGACCCTTTTCTATTTTGATTATCGCTTGCACATGTGCCATCCGATTCTAGCGATCCTCTTTCGCATATTTGACTATTGAGTCACAAAGCAAAGGCCAGTCAATCCATGACCCTATAGAAATTCAGTATAAATATAAGAATTGTTTGTTAGAATAATCAATTGGTGTAAGAATCTTCAAAGTGATCGGGCTGATACTGGCTCGCGCTGTATACTGCCGATCACTCTTAAATAAAATATAAATATTTCAAAATTATAAAAAAGGATACTTTTATTTAATTACAATTTGATTTCTCATCATACACAGTTTGTGGTTGCAGGAGGAGTGAGGGGCGTTGCGAAGGTGAAAGTCTATATTTGCAGTGCGCTACGACAGGCATTGACCGAAAATTTGTTCAACCTCGACTCTTACGGAGTCGAAAAACTTTAATCGATTTCGAAAAGTGAATTCTAAATTTTTAACGATCACCATGGCATCCAATTGGATTTTCAATTTCGAGCTGGAGGATCTCAAAGGCCTGTGCCTTTATGCAGCTGATTGTGATCCAGTGACTTCGGAGTCGCTGTTGGAGCTCGTGACGGATGACATCAAAACCGCTTGGCAACGCGTCCACAATGCCTTCAGTGTAGCTTGTGAAAGAGGTGAATGGGGTGTTGGAGTCGTCGCACGTGCTCGGATAGCTTTGGGCGAATGCCAACAACTGCAGATTATAGCCCGGGCACAACTCAGCAATATGCTACGCGAAAAAAGACATGCTCCTCCAACGCAATCATGTTCTTCACATCAAGAGCTTCCGGCCGGGGAAAAAATTAATGCTGTCATCAAACGCCGATGTGAAGTTATTGAGGGCTATTCTAAATCCACCATTCAACCACTCGTCCAATCCGTCTTGTCGATCGTAATGAACGAACGGACGTATTCATTAAAGGTTCTATGAACTCGTTCCACTGTCCCTAATGTCTGGTGGTGATATGGCGTGGACGAATTATGATTAATTTTCAAAAGCTTGCATACTTCATCAAGTACACTATTTTTATATTCTGTTCCCATGTCTGTGATTATTGTTTTACTGAAGCCATATGTAAGTATGAAATTGTCAACCACAGCCTTCGCAACTGTTTTATCGTGTTTGCTAGCGATTGGTACTGCGACCAAGTACTTTGTTAAGTCGCAAACAATTGTAATTGCGTATTCGTTTACGCATTCGGACCTTGGGAACGGACCAGTTGTGTCGTTTTCATTGGTATCGAAGGCCGTGACGGGGGTTTCAGTTACTGTCATGGGTTCTTTGTTGTGTCGAGTTGATTTATTTTTTCTGCATTTTATGCAATTTTTGACGTACTGTTTAATGTTGCGTGACATATTTTTCCATTGGCAATATTGTCTAATCTTTTTTCGCATACGATTAACACCTGGGTGGCCACCTTTGACAGGGTCATCGTGATATTCTTTTAATATTTTATCTACCATTTCTTTATTAATGACACGTATAATTTTTGGTGTTAAGGGGTTATATATCTTGCGGTTTAGGAAAACGGGGAAAAGTTTGATTTTTTAAAAAGGTATGTAGCCATATTTTTATTGAATTTTTTTGATTTGTTTATTATAGTACAGTGACTGATCTTCAAAATCAGCCTCGAATTATAAAATAATATTAATAATTGACGATGCTACGCCAATTTGCAAAAAACTCGTTTTTTCGCAGAGGGTTGCGGTGACCGCGATGCCAGTCCAAGAGCTTAACTGAAAACAGAAACCCATACAAATTCAATTAGCATATCCACTTGTGGTGTCTTTGAACGATCGATAAAAATTTTTGAAATTTTTTTTTCAACGGGGACGATTTTTTCGAAAAAAGTATGTTTTTTTATGCGTAAAATTTTTTTTAAAAATTCATAACATTGATATACGAGTTGATATAAAAAAATGGAATCGTTCAAAGACACGGCAATCAAATTACGAACAATTGAAAAAAAAACATCAAAATCGGTTGAAAACTCTGCCCGCATCGCGGTCACCGCAAAGACGTTTTCAGAAAAACATCATTCCGAGATAATCGCGTTTAAAGTTTCCAGTATACTCGTTAGATTTTCGGGCGGGGCAAGATGAAAAACGCTATAACTTTGCTTGTACTGCTTCGATCTTCATGAAAATTCGTAATTACATTCTCAGAAACATATACTTCAAGATAAAATAATAAAAAAATTTCGATTTTTTGGCAGACCGCAACATATATAACCCCTTAAGGCAATGTTTAGTTGCCCCAACATTCTGTTACCCATTTTCTTAAGTTCATCCGGATGAATAAATTCAAAAAGTTTATCATTTGATGATATTTGCATTTCTTTGATGCCGCATTCGTCGGCTTCTTTAGCTAGCCTAGACAACAATTGTCCTAAGTCGATTGTTGCATTGACAAAGAGGTCATCAATGAAAATGGAGCTGCAACGCCTTCTTCCGTTTTTTAATATTAAATTTGGTGGAAGAAGAGTGAGCTTGACATGTCTTTTTACTTCATTTTCATTTAGCGCTTCGTATAAATTTCTTTTGGGCGTTTCTTCTTTATTCTTTTTTGTATTTTTAGTGTCATTAATAAATTTTTTGTTCATTGACCTGGTAGTAACAAAAATGTTCGAGTCATTTTCAATAGTGAGTTTTTTCAAGTCTTAAATATCTATGCGGGATAGCGCGCCCGCTACAAAATTTTCTTTCCGGCTATGTACTCCACCACAAAATCATACTCCTCCAGATCTAGCCTAACGCGGGTCAATTTAGAGGAAGGATTTCTTATAGAGAATAAATATGTTAAAGGACGATGGTCAGTTTCAACGAAAAATTGCTTTCCATAAATATAAGGTCTAAAGTGATTTATAGCCCAGTGAATTGCGGCTAATTCTTTTTCTATTGTAGATTTATTACATTCACCTTTTGTGAATGAGCGTGATGCATATTCGATTGGTAACTTTTTGTCATCATATTGTTGACTCAACACTGCTCCGCAAGCGAAGCCACTGGCATCTGTATATATATAAAATGGTTGTTGAAAATCAGGATATTGCAAAACTATTGGGCTGAGTAAAGAATTTTTAAGGTATTTAAAGGATCTTTAGCACTCATCAGTCCATTCAAAGGGCACGTTTTTTTCTGGAAAGCCTTGTGAGTACGCGTGAGTACTCTGCGAAATGGGGTATGAACCTTCTGTAGTAATTACAGAATGCTACGAATCTCTTGGCTTCATCGGCTTTAGTTGGGGTGGGATAATTTTTACCTATGTTAAATTTGGTTTCGTCGGGTAGAAATCCCTAATCAGTGCATTTATGACCTAGGTACGTAACTTCATTTCTAAAGAATGAGCATTTTTCGGGGTGCAGTTTCAAATTAAATTTTCTGCATGTTTCAAACACGTCATTCAAGTTTCTAAACATATGACTCTATGAGCATCCCATTACTACAAGATCATCTATATACAGAAATGCCTGTGCAGGTGACAGCCCTGAAAATGCTAAGGTCATCATGCGTTGAAATGAATTTGGGGCGATTTTGAGCCCATATGGTAAGCGTGTGAATCTAAATGATCCATTGTCGGTTGAAAAGGAGGTAAGATTTCTTGAAGTTTCTTTTAGTTCAATTTGATGAAAACCAGACGTTAAGTCTAAACAAGAGAAGTATTTAGCCCTACCTAGCTGATCGAGGATGTCATCTATTCTGGGCAAAGGAAATTTATCTGCCGTGAGTTTTTTATTAATGGCTCTGTAATCTATTACCATTCTCCATCTCTTTTTTCACTGCCGGGGAGAGACTTTTTAGGGACTAAAAGAATCGGGCTATTATATTCTGAAATTGAGGGTTCGATAATATTATCTTTGATCAGTTTAGTAATCTGTTTATTGACTTCCTCTTTGTGTGCGTGTGGGATCCGATAGTTTTTCCTGTAAACCGGCTCATTGTCTTTAAGATGAAGTTCCTGCTTGTAAAAATTGTTAGTGGAGATGGGTTCAGATTCTAGTGCAAAAATGTCGATAAATTTGGTACATAAGTCGTTACCCTGTAGGAAGAAAGGGGTCAATTGTGCCCTAGCGAGTAGTTCTCGAGCATAGGAAAAATAACTATTACGCGAGTAGAGACACGGACAGTAGAACCTAACTAGTGGCATATTCAACAGTTCAATTTTGCCCACACAATAATCATATATATTTGCTGTGCGTGGCGTAGTGAAAGCGTATTCGCTTGGCAATATGAAGGGCTCCAGTTCGATTCCTGTCGCAGGCGAAAAAATTTGGAAGAATGACATGTTTCGAAAAACTCAAATAATTGGATTCTTCACGAATGTTCCAAAGTCTCACAACTTTGGGCAAAAATTCGCTCAACATTTTGTGCCAATTTGAAACCTTTCTTTTTTATATATTTGCTTTTTATTCCTGTTAGGATTCAAATTTTTAGTAATAATTTAAAAAAAAAATCGGCGTTCGCTTGGCCCGGGTTTGAACCTGGGTCCTTCGGATCGCGGGGTGCACGCGCTACGCTGTGAGCTACGACAGCGCTGGCCGGTCCCCCATCTATCAACCTAGTATAGCAAATTTACTGAATTGGCCCTGTTGCTTCTACTTCTGCACTAGTTCAAACGCGACTGTCGATTTTCGAATGGCACCTCAGAGTAAAAGTTTACAGTTCAATGCATTGGCGGGGAAATTACGAGCGAGTAGTACTGTTGATTTGGGAAGTAGTCGAAGAATACTTCTGCACTAGTTCAACTTCCTACAGAATAAGTTCTTTAAATACGAAAGAAGGGAAGTTTTTTCGAAGTTTTTCTAACTTTTCTTCGGTGCGATCTGCTGAGGGTTTAGGTTTAATGATTTCATAGTCGTCTAAGTTTTCTGTATGCAATTTCCTACCAGAAATTGTTGCATTTTGAAGTGTTGTGTTGGCGATACGTACGTATGCGTTATTTTTAGTGGTGATTGTATTGGCTATAAAAATGCCTTCTTGTATCTGTTGATATGGAATAAGGATATTTGAATAGTTTTATTGAATGTTCATTAATCGGATGACTTCTGATCTGGCTGGGACGGAAATTGAATAAATGCTGGGGGAATTTTGGATGGGTATAGCTATATCTTCATGATAGTCCTGTGGTCTGAGAATAAGCCAATCCTGTGTTGGTTGGTAGTCTATTATGCAATTATATTTTTTTAGGAAATCTAATCCCAATATACCTGTACATGGTATGGAAAAATTGCTGTCAACTATATGAAAATTGTGTTTAATTAGTATATCCTCACATAGAAGATCTGTTGCTATAACTCCTAGTGTTTTTATTGTTCCCTCTCCAACGCCATTGATTGTTGTTGTGTAGTGGGAATTTTATTTGTGCCTGATCATTGATAAAATTGAGTTTAAAAATTGATATATCTGCTCCTGTGTCGATTAGAAATGTGTTTATTGTGTTATTAATTAGTGTTCTCGTTGAAATGTAACTGTTAAGATGTAAATTAAAGGAGTATAAATGTTTTATTATGGTGTCATTTAATTCTGTGGTGGAGTTTCTTGGTTTTCCGGAGGTTTTTAACTATTCAGAGTGCGTATGTTTCTATTAATTTGTCCCCTACTGTTTGTATTTTGTCTATTTTGGTAATTGTTTCTGTTGTTGTAATTGGGATTGTAACTATTGTAGCCGTAGTTTCTTCCGCGTCCACGGAAGTTTCCGCGTCCATATTTATTATTTTAGTTGTAAGTTCGGTTATAATTTTGTCGTTGCTGGTTTCTATTGTAAAACATAATATTGCTCGGTAGGTGTACAGCGTCATTACTGGCCTCCATAAATTTGGAAATGGCCGATTCCAAAGTATCGAATTGGCCACTGTTCATGATCATTTTTACTTCTGAATTAGAAGCGTTGCTTTTAAAGGCATCAACGGCGGCCTGTGTCGAGTATGTAGATGCCAGACCTGACGGCACACCATCCGATATGTACGAATTTTCCAAAAGGCTTGCAAGTTCCTGAATTTCTGTGCTAAAATCGTTAGCTGTTTTCTTTTCTTGCTTAATATTTTTGATTCGTGCCTGCAAAGCCCTTGCCAATTCACCTTTGCTTGTTAATTTCAACTTTCTTATGATTTCTTCAATTGTAGATTCATCTGATATTAATTTTCGGGAATCACCTTTTAATTTACTTTTAACTAACACGACTGCCAAATGTTCGTGTGTTCCCATAATTTCCTTAAGTATGTCCAGGGAATCGACAAAAGCTTGCGAATTTTGTGGTCGACCATCGAAATCGCTCATCACCGAAGCTGCTAGTCTCAGAAATTCCTGCTGCGACATTTTGCTGTTAGTTGGGACTTCAACCTCAGACATATAGGGTTTATCAGGGTGATTTTCACCGTTTTCAGGGTTGGTGTCGGGGTTGTTGTCAGGGTCGCTGTTAGGGTCACTTTCAGTTTCGAATTAATCAATGCCTGCTCGACTAAGGTCTACCACAATTGGTTCTTTCAAGGAGTGAGATATACTTTGACATATTTTGTGCTTGACCAAAATTCTCAAAAGTCTGTCTCTAAGCTCTCAATATATTTTCAAAGCTACTTCTCTATGATTTTTGAGAAGTTTTTCGCATTGGGAACACAAAGAGCTTCTAATTCGATTTGCAATTCCTATTAGTTCCGCGAGATGCTTATTTCATGTTTCCGACCTAATATTAGGTGTAGTAAAAAGAAATCCATTATTTTTGCATTAAATTGAGGGCTTTATTTAAGATAGTTAGAATGACCCGATTTAGGTCAAATATGCGCCGTTTTGTTCGATAACTTGTTGCCATTTTAAAGGTAATTTCATTATGCCTCTCTCATAGAAGCCCTCGTTCCTATTAGCAAAAAATTGAGACAGTCGAATTTCAGAAGCCTCTCTTGAAGCGAATGTTTCACCAGCAAAATTGTTCGCCTTGGACAGGAACAGATGGTAATCACTTGGTGCCAGGTCCGGACTATAAGGTGGATGCAGAAGAACCTCCCAACCAAACTCCCGGAGCTTCTGGCGAGTCACTATCGTTGTGTGTGGCCTGGCGTTGTCCTGATGGAACACAATTCCTCTCCTATTGGCCAAAGCTGGCCGCTTATGGGCGATTGCTTCCTTCAGACGGTCCAATTGTTGACAGTAGAGTTCCGAGTTAAGAGTTTTGCCGTATGGGAGCAGCTCATAGTAGATAATTCCCTGCCAATCCCACCAAAAACACAGCAAAACCTTCCTGGCCGTCAATCCTGGCTTGGCCACCGTTTCCGCCGGGTTCACCGTGTTTCGACCACGACCGCTTTCGCTTGACGTTGTCGTAAGTGACCCACTTTTCATCACCAGTCACCAACCGCTTCAGAAATGGGTCGATTTTGTTGCGGTTCAGCAGCGATTCGCAGATGGAAATTCGGTCTATGAGTTTTTTTTGCGTTAACTCGTGTGGCACCCATACATCGAGCTTCTTTGTGTATCCAGCCTTATTCAAATGGTTCCAAACGGTTTTTTTTGCAATCTTTAGCTCTTTTGCAATCGAAACAGTGCTAACATGACAGTCGGACTCGATAATTTCCATGATTTTATCGACATTTTCGACAATTGGCCTTCCAGTGCGTGGTGCATCCTTGACATCGAAGTTACCGGAACGGAATCGACGAAACCTAAATTGCGCATGATTGGCTGTTACAGTATCAGGTCCATAAACGCTATTCACATTTTCAGCCGCCTGGCTTGCGTTTTCTCCCTTATCGAAGAAAAACTGTAAAATGTAGCGAATTTTCTCTTTGCTGATGTCCATCTTTGACAAGCTCTCAAACAAAACTGAATCAATCAATCAAAAAAGTGTCAAAAAAGCTGTTTTAGTAGGAACTGTCATCTTTCTAATGCCCCCTAGCGGAACACGATCGGACTTATACAACGCGAGATGCAGATAAATAACGCCATCTATTGGAAAAATAATGGATTTCTTTTTACTACACCTAATATTTCGGTTTTTATTAATCAATTTGTATGTTTTATTGAAATTTTCTTTTTCAATTTTTAAGTAATTACTGAAAAGTGTCCATCTTTCCATATTAAACCTTATCCAGGTCGTTGCTCTACTAGTGTACTTCTTTTTTTAAGGTCTTATTGTGCATGCTATAGATTTTTATCGCAAACTCTAGGCCACTCAAAACAATCAGAATTATAAAAAGAATTTGCACAGTTGTTAAATCGATGTTCTGTACTTCTATCTCATTGACTACGTCAGCGTTAGCATCTTTAATTTTCGAGCTATGTCCTCCCATTGCGAAAAAAAAAAAAAATTTAGAGTTCAAATTTGAATTTCTCAATGATTAAGATTGTTTTAATATATCATACTTATATTATTTTTTTTTTTTCAAAAACAAGATAAAACAAAATATAATTTATGCGCTACGGCGCTGAGACATTCGTTGATTAGTTTTAAAAATTCCGAATATCCTTAGACATTCAACTTCCTGGGAAGCTAGGATATCGTCTATTCTATCCGTATTTCTTTGGGCAAATTCGTAGAAATCTGTTGTTCCCTCCGGCACAGATATCGCAAAAGTTAGTTTTCCGTCCGTTGTTGACGTAAGGTCAGTAAAGAATGTCAAGATCAAAACCTTCATAATCTTTAATCCTATCGGATTAATTACTCAATTCTGGACTCTTGTCACTCACAGTGGAAAATATCGATTAAAAATGTTTTTTTTCAAACTTTTGTATACTCAGGTTTGGTTTTTTTTTTTTTTTTTTTGGTTTTTTCAAACTGTTAAAGTTTCGAATTTTGTTTTTTTTTTTCAATTACGATTCTATTGAAAAAAATTTTTTTCAAATATTTTTTTTTTCAAAATTACATTTTTCACTAAGTTCTTTTTTTTTGTTTCAAAAGCAAACAATGGTTTATTTAGATGGCCGCGAGAATTCGCGTTTTGCTATACTAAATACTTTAAAATACCCTTATATTTTAAAGGTGCTGTGAAGCACTCTTGTGTTTCAACGCCGCTTCTATTTGTCCAATTTTCCTCCAGTTATCCTTCATGACGTTTGGGTTGGTAGTACATTCTGCCTGCTGCTTTGGTGCCGCTCGTAGACGCCGTTGTTTGTTTTTTCTTCCGCCTCGTCTCTTGGGCCTTTTGAGTACTGGGATTGACGTCAATTTTTCGTTGAGCTTTTGTTGTGCCTGTTACTTTGCTTTGGGGTTACCTTGCCGGTCCTGGTATTCTTTAATTGAAAGTGGGCGAGGTCCTGGAGAAGGATCGTCTTGTAGTGCCTCTTGAAGGGTTTTTTCCATTTGGTGAGAAATATTCTTATCCCTGGTTCGTTGCTTTCGCGAAGGATTGTACGATGATTCAGGAATATTGTCATTTTTTAATTTTTTCGACGATTCAAAAATATTTTACTTTGCGAAGAATTTTACGACGGTTTAAAAACGTTTTACTTTTTTTTTTGTAAAAAAAACTTCTTTTTTTTCTTTCCCTTCTGAATGCAGAGGTTCCATCATTCAGCCTGGCAGGGTCGCCATGTTGCCAAATAATTCATCGCATGATTTCAGATTGTAAAGTGTGTCGTTTATTGAAGGTTCTTCGATTTTTATACATAATAAATGCTTAGTCAACTAATATTTGGATTTGGCTTAATATTAACAAATCAACAAAGAAGTTTACATAACGAGACAATGTTGCGAAATCGATCAAAGCAAAATATGAATTTTGGGAGAAAGCTTACGTGAGCATAGCGACAGCTCGGATATCATGCCGACGCGCATGCAGTACAATCGATCGGTTCCCAAGCGATATGGAACCAATGAACTTTTATGTAATTAGAACGAAACAAAGAGTCAGCCAACCGTTGTGTTGTCAAGGCCGCAATGCATTGTTTGGATATCAACAACAATGCTGCGATCGTTTGTTTGTCATCGTTTATTTGAACTTGAACTTGATTATGTATTTATTGTTTATCGCGTATAGGCTTTGCATGCTCTATACACTGGTCTGGACTCCAAACACAGACAGCATTCGTATCAGAACAAACACTCGCGGCGCTCAAAGAAAATCAAAAAGAGCAGTGGCATCCGATCTACCAAAAATGTATAATCCACTTAGGTTAGTAAGTCCAGTAGTAGTCAAAGCAAAAATATTTGTTCAACAGGTCTGGACCTTAAAACTCGGTTAGGATGATCAACTATCACCACAGCATCAGCAAGAATGGACCGGGTTTCGAAAGGATATTGAATCATTAACCGACACTTCAATACCAAGACACGTATTCAACAAAAATATGCTCAAAGAAATTCAAATTCATTGTTTTACTGACGCTTCGGAGAAGGCATATGGTGCAGATATAAACGTCCGATCAGACTATAAGGATGGTATGATAAGCATAATTTTGCTATGTTACAAATCAAGAGTGGCTCCCATCAAAACCCAGACAATTCTAAGGCTTGAAATACTAGCAGCGCAAATTGGAGCACAATTGACAAATCAAGTACAAAAGGAATTAAATTTCAAAGGACATATCTTTTTCTGGACCGACTCTCAAATTGTACTATGTTGGATCAACTCGCACGCATCAGCCTTTGAAAAATTTGTATCTCATCGAGTGGCCATTATATAAGGTTTGACCTGTCCTGAACAATGGCGATATGTCAATACCAAGGACAATCCAGCGGACGTACTCTTTCGTGGTTTGACACTGACACTGAGAGAAAGGCTGAGAAAGCCACCTTAACCGCAACTATTATCACAACAACAATGGAAGCATTCATCTACAAATTAAATACAAGAACTTCATTTTATCGAATGCAACGAGTGCTTCGGTATATTGTGCGCTTCATCAACAAATGCCGGCTCAAGTCTCGAGACGAATTCAATTCAAGCGAAGGTGCTATTCTAATTCCCAACGAACTAGAAGACTCTCTGGAAATAATCATCAAAGCTATACAACATGCAGCATTCAAGGTGGAAATATCTAAACTTAGAGTTGAAAGGTCATTACCGAATTCACACTCGTTGAGCAGCTTGAGCCCTTTTCTAGACGAGAAAAGCATTTTGAGAGTTGGAGGGCGATTATCAATTTCAAGTCTCCCGTATGAAACAAAACATCAAATTCTTCTTCCATACAACGACGTTCTTGTGACGTTCTTCTGACGGAAATGTTTATTAAGAATAAACACTGCAGGCCTCAAGCGCTGCTTTATCAATCAAGACACCGATTTTGCATAATCAAAGGAATCGAAATGGCTAAGTCTTCAGTCAATCATTGCGTACGCTGCACGAGAACCAGGCCTACTCTATATCAATAAGTCGTGGGAAATTTACCGCTCCCGAGAGTGCAAGCAGCTCGACCATTTATCAATGCTGGCGTGGACTTCTCTGAACTACTCACTGTGCACTATAAAATTAGAGGAAAACGTCCGACAAAGGTGAACAATGCGATATATTGCTGCTTCGCAACCAAAGCAGTACACTTGGAGCTTGTAGGTGATCTAACAACGGAAGCATTCATCGGATCATTGAAACGATCCATTGCAAAACGGGGTACCTGCGAAAATTTATATTGCGACAATGCTACAAATTTTGTGGGTGCAAGAAATCGATTACCGGAACTCAAGGGCATAATATACTCAGACAAGGCGCAAAATAGCATTGGAGAACAGTGCAGCAGCTCTGGAATAAATTTAAGTTTTATACCACCTCGAGCACCGCATTTTGGAGGCCTCTGGGAGGTTGCTGTGAAATCGGCTAAACATCTACTAATTAGAAGTGTTGGTGCCACTTCATTGACCTTTGAGGAATTAAACACGGTCATACATGAAATTGAGGCCATCTTAAATTCGAGACCTATTACTCCAATGTTCAGCAACCCTAATGACCTCATCGCCCTTACACCAGGACACTTCCTCATCGGACAACCTCTCACGTCAATGCCAGAACATGCAAGCAGTACACAGCAACCCAATTTACTAACAAGATGGGAACAAGTGTCATATATTAAAGGACAATTTTGGAAGAAATGGAGCTCCGAATACCTATCAGGGCTTCAACAGAGACATAAATGGAAACAACCAAACCGAAATGTGGAAGTCGGGACATTTTTATGTTATGAAGACAAAACCAAACTCGCTGCCCAGTGGCGACGAAAAGAAAAGCAACCTACTGAACAAAATATGCCGATGCAGCAGTAAGTCATGGTTACGACGTTGGGCTATTGACTTGACTTAAATTTTCTGAAACTGATGAAGTTGTTTAAATGCTTTCTCTTAATTTAATTTTTTCAATTTTTAATTTACTTAATTTCCAAATTTCTGTGATCTGGCACTTTTAGTTTAAACCAATTTTGTATTGATAAACAAATAATTAGTATATAAGAAATCAATTTTAATAAAGAGTTTCAGTGGCTTTCACAATCAACAACTGTAAAGTCATTGCAAACGGAATTTCTTGATATAACATCAGAAATTTGTACAACGCAGACAGCAAGTTTTATTCAGGTCTAAACCGAATCAAAACACCAAACGCAGTTCTAAACAAGGTCCATTAACCAAAACAGAAGATGGCTATGATTTCGCCGTCACAATCTTTTGCGATTTATCGAAATACTTAATCGCAGTCCCAATCAGAAACAAGGCATCAAATGCTGCAGCAAGAGCAATTGTAGAAAATTTCATTTTGCAATTCAGCCCCCTGAGAAAAATCAATACAGATATGGGAACTTAATATAAAAATCAATTATTTGCTGAATTAAATAAAATATTGGGAGTTACACATAATACATCAACTATTTATCATCTTCAAACGCTACGAACAATAGAAAGGTCACACAGAAGCTTTAATGAATATCTAAGATCATATGTTTCAATCGACAGAACATATTGGGATGGCTAAAATATTTCAGATATTTTTATAGAACTACACCTTCGACGGTTCATTGATATTTTCCCTATGAACTCGTCTATGGCAGATTACCCTACAGTATTGAATGCTAAAAATCAGATGCAGTAGATCCATTATATAACTTTGAAGCCTATGACATAGGACAGAGCAAAAACACTGATTGAAAAATACTAAATACAGCTTAAAGCCATTCATGATAAACATATTTACCCACAAAGTCTCGCAGTTGGAGACTTTGTGGTGCTAGAAGGCCCTGCCAGACACAAACTCGTTTCTTTTATACAGTCCCATATAAACTGTTAAAATGTGATGACAAAAAGAATTTTATAATCGAAGTGAAAACAAAAGTATTAAAGTGCACAAGAACCGAGTAAAACCTGTAAATTTGTAAATCTACATTATAAATTAAAAACTTTGAAACAGAGAACAATTATAAAAATATTTTCTTAAAACTGGCTAATCTTTAGTTATTCTAAAATTGGCCAATCGGATTTAAGAAAAGTAAATAAGAAAGAGGAATAGTTCTTTTCATTTTATTTTCATTTTAAGAACATTTATGCTAAGAAAATTTTATAGGAGTGAAAAAACTCAAGTACATACATATATAAAAATGTAAGCTAGAATGGTGGACGCTAGTAATCCACTTAATATTACACTAAAATATCAGTCCTTGAAGCGAATGATCCTTCAAAACATTGTAGGATCAATCTCCCAAAACATGTTACATTTTCGCAATATTAATTTCAAATCAGAGAATTCTTTAGAAGAATAACAAACTCAGTAACTATCACTTTACTCTAATTTCACTTCGTTTTCCAGGGAATCAAGACAAAACTCATTTAAAGGATCAACGGAGGCGATCCGCTTCACTTTGCTTTTGTTCTTTATGTTAGTTTTGATTTTTTCCCCATTTGGTCACTGAGCGTGTTCAATTACATCGCTTACATTCTTGCGACTCGTGCTTGGCCGTTAGAATACTTTGTTGCGACGAAGCTATGCTTGACTTCGAGCTATGCTTTGATTGTTTACTTTAATTTCTTAATGTCTTTCGCGTGTTCCCATATTAATGTCACGGTTGCTTACACCATTCTATAATTTATTAGCTCTATGAATACTTGCAAAATATTTGTCAACATTTGCCATTTCCTCTTTTTGTTAAGATTAAAATAGTATATAATCTGGAGATCAATTCTATAAATGTACAGTTCCATTGGATTTTTGAATCGATATTCCCGCGGGTTTTTTTTTACCAAGTCGAATCATTAAAGCATTATCTTGTATTACACCACGGCTTACCAAAAAACTTTATATATACTAATAAGATTTGAGACGGGAATTCTAACTCTTAGGCAGGCCTGAGTGCTCACCTATAAAGGATGGTCTGCGAAGCCTAATTGAGCTATGTAAGAAATATCCCGGGATATTCATACCGTACTTCATACGCGAGTGCTCAGGCCTGCCTCAGGACTGATATGTTAGGCCTGATTTCCCAATGAAATCAGTTCACAAAAGAAAATCAGGGGGTAATGCTGGATGTCATGCATGAACATTACCGTTTAGGTCAGATATATTGTAACACCTCAGGACTGAAAACACCACTGGGTTCTTACAAGCTTAAAGCAAGTAAGGGTTTTATAGTAATAATTAATGGTATTGAACCTACAGCGGATCCAGTAGATGTTAAAGATGCCCTGCAAGTTGCAGGATTACCAACAAAAAGTGTTTTTTAAGATAAAAAACAATAAACATTTTCCGCAACCCTTATATTACATGAAGCTTGATACGATATCTAGTACCCAAAATCTAACAAAGAATGAGGTTCAACTTTACCTTTACAACCTTAAATTTTCGCTAAGGCGCAAAATTACGATTGAAGAGCCTCATGAGCAGAATGGACCGGTCCAATATTCTTTTTGGCTAGAATTTGGTCACACGCAAAGCTATTCCAAATCGTACCCCGTGTGCGCTTCATGTGGAGGTCGGCATTTTTCGAACTCCTGTCAAGTTGACCAGGGAAACACTGATTTAACCCTTTGACGACCGCCTCGGAACGGCTGGGAACTTTACAATTTTGATTACAGATTTGAACTGAGAAATGTCGAAAACTATACTAAATTTGAAGTCAAAAATATTTTTTTTTATCTCCATGTATGAAAAAAAAGTTGGGACATATATGTCCCAGTGGTCGGTAACGGTGCTAAAGTTTGCGTTTTTAATTTGGCGCGACCATATGGATGAACATATGATTTTTGCGAGCGTTTGTTTACAAAAATCAATTAATTTGTAAACAATTACTTCGCAACGTGTCGCAGTCGCTTAAAAGCTAGCGTTTTACTGAATTTGTTTAGGGATTTCTGTATTTCGGGTAAGAATTCTCATTTTTTTTCGTGATTTTGAAATGTATTCATCGCCATGCAACTTTCAACAGCAAAATGCTACGATCTCGTTGTTTTTATTTAAAAAACGAAGAAGTCATTCAATTAGTAAATGCAGACAACAGTGATGATGATGAAAATAATTTGAAATTAGACGAAGAGGACATTGCTTTCCTGGAAAGTAGTACAGACTTGGAACCGGGTACCGAAATTCATATTGAGGATGTTCTTGCTTCCGCTCCTGTACCATCAGAAAACATAAACAATGAGCAGTCAACCAGCCAAGGGCATTCACTGGCATCGTATCAAAAAGGTAATCTGATATTTCGATGGAGAACTCCACAGAAGAACTACTTGCCACCAAAGTATATGGACCCAGATTATAGTTACGGAAATGTTTTGAAGCCGATTGTGTCCCAAATTGACGATATGCCAAGTTTTCTGAATATTTTCAATGCGGTGTGTAATTTCGATGTGTTATTGAAGGAAATAAGGGTTCAATCGGAGCTGTACTGTAACCAGAAAGGTATTTCGTTTTCGATAACTTTGGACGAATTGAAGGCATTTTTTGGCATTGTTTTGGTGATGACCATACACAAATTACCAGAAAGTCGACTTTATTGGTCAACATTGCCAATATACACTGTACCAATGGTTTCCAGTGTTATGCCGAGTCGAACTGATCCTACATATGATCGTGCCTACAAAATCCGTCCTGTCATTAAACATTTCAACCAAGCTTTCAAAGCGTCCTTAACCGAGAGCAAATATCAATCCATCGATGAGCATATGGTAAAATTTACAGGTCACAAGATAATGAAGCAATATATGAAGGATAAACCGATTCCATGGGGTTTTAAAATGTGGTGTCGATGTGACGCTGAGACTGGCTATTTACATAAGTTTGATATTTATTCAGGAAAAAAAGATAAAAAAGAAGTTGGTATCGATGAATCTGTAGTTCTGAACATGGTTGATGGTTTAGACAATAAAGGAATCGAAGTTTATTTCGATAACTTTTTCAACAGTCCAATGTTACTTCACAAACTGAAAATCAAGTGAATAAGAGCTTGTGGCACAATCAGAAGTAATCGAACTCAAATGCCAAAAATTTTTCCAAAAGATCGGGAAATGAAACGTGGTGATTTCAAAAGCTTCGAGTCAGATGGTGTGCCTGTGGTTAAATGGATGGATAACCGTGCTGTACATATTGCATCAAATTTCGTAAACCCGAATGAAAAAGTGTATGTCAAGCGTCGTCAAGTTGGTTCAGCTGAAAAAATTAATATCGTTTGTCCAAAAATGGTGCAGAAGTATAACAAAGGAATGGGCGGCGTTGATTTAATGGACCAGAAAAAGGTACTTAGAATATTTCTTTTAAGGTAAAAACTAATTTTACTTTACTTACTTTGTTATAGTCATATTATGAATACGATCGAAAGTCAAAGACGAAGTTTTACCTTCGATTGTTTTTTGACATGTTGGACTTGGCCGTGCTCAATTCTCAGATTGTGTTCAATAAAATCAGCGCGGAAAATCCCACACCGTTTTCAGCAGTGATTGAATAACTTCAGTCAAAGTAGCAAAAGTCATAAAATTATTGCTTAACTGCGCATTTAAAATTTTTCATAAGCCGAAAACGAACGACTGCTTATGCTTATGCTTCTGAAAATTGAACTGTCGCAGTAAAAGCAAAATCAAATAAACGAACACTGATAGATTTCGAAGCACTTCAAAGCCGACTGCTTCGACTATTTTTCGTGTGACTGAACTGAAACTTATGGCAAATTCCGAAGTTCAAGCAGCAGTCTATTTTCATTTCTTTAAAAATTACTATCGCAGTAGCCTTGGACAAGCCTTGTGGTATTTTTTGATTTTCATCTTGGCGTTTTGATTTTCTACTTTCGTTGTTTCCGTCGCCTGCTAAGTAGCAGAAAAAAATAACACAATTTAAAAATTAGTATTTTTACTCCATTAAGTGGCCATATGAAAAAAAATAAGGGCATTTTAATATCTCACCCCATACTCAAATTAGCATACATTTTGAGGATTTTCTGAATTAAAAAAAATTACGACTGTCATTCATCATCTTCGTATTGAAAGAGCGGCAAATTGTCTACAGCTGCTTCGAGGAAGTTGGGATTAAGCTTCACTAGCAATATATTTTCCAGTACATCCTCACCTAATCGATTGCGATGGTCCGTTAGTACAAGCTTCAACGATGAAAATGCACGTTCAATCGTTACCTTTATATAATCCTAGCTACGCCACTGATTCCAGTTAAAGAAACGGGTGTTTTATAATTATCGGTGGCAGCTCCGTGAAACTTTGAAAACGAAAACAACATTTTGCCAACAACATATTACAGTAAATAATGTTTCAACCTGGAAACGGTGGGCGGGGGGTTAGAAACCCCAAAATTATTCCTTGCGCACGGGCTTGATTGGCGGAGAAAATCAGTTATATTCGTTTGGTCTCTAGGCAAAACCGGTACATTTTTGCTCTGGCAGGAGACAACGGGACAGAGGGCCTGAAATCGGTATGGTCACCTTATGAATGCAAAATGCAACCTTTCAAATGATGTTCCTTGCATGTCAAGCAGCGAGAAATCACACCTACACATCGTTCCTTTCATCGAGCCGCACATGACTGCAGGTAAAAGTGACCACGTAGAAACCGCTTTTACGGGAAAAAAAACGGTACAATTTTCTTAAGTTTGTTTTGATTCTGCAGTTTGAATTTCTTTTTTTTCACACGTGCTATGAAATTGCGATTTTTGGCGTCATTCTTTAAGTTTTATCTACATTGAACTGTGAAATATTGGCAATGGCACAAAATAAGCAGAACGACATTTGGAAGTTTTTTGATAATAACGACGACGAAGGTTTTGCTACATGTAATACATGCAAACGTAAGCTTAAAAACAATAGAGTTTTAAACTTGAAAACGCATTTAATAAAACTCCACAATATAAATTATTTGTGCAATATCGAAAAGTCCGAAACTTCTCCGGTAAATCAATCTTCATCAAAAGTGATACGGAAAAAAAAAATCAAAATTGAAATAAACAAGAAGCAGTTACTGAGGGCATATGTTGGGCTTGTCACAGAAGACTCTATTCCTTTCAATGTCTTAAATTCGCCTAATATGAGAACAATTTTGAATCCAATTTGTGAAGGGATTAGAGCTGCGGATGGAAAACAAATATGTTTAAACGCATCAAACTGCAAGAAAACTTTGCAAATAGTTGCAAAAGACATAGCTACTGAAGCAAAAAATAGATTACTGTCATTAAAAATAGACAGTGCTACACGGCTATGTCGCAACATTTTTGGCATTAGCGCTCAGTTTATAAGTGAAAGGCAGATAAAATCGCGCATCCTCGGGATGGTACAATTAAGAGGTGTTGGCTCGACTACAAGCAAAAATCTAGCCATCGAAATTATCAAAATTCTAAATAAATATGACTTTAATTTAAGGCAGATAGTGTCGGTTACGTCAGATAATGGCGCAAATATGCTAAAAGCAACCAAAATACTATCTTTAGCATCCGAAGAAGAAACCGAAGAAAATGAAGGAGATTGCGCAAATGATGAATACCTCAGAAAAATAGAGCTTGTAGAAGAAATGCCAGACATGTTATTGGGCACTATTCAAGTTTGTCGCTGTGCTGCTCATACTGCGCAACTTTGTGCTCTGGACGTGACAAAATCTCCCGTGATAACAAAATACTTGTTAACATTCCGTAATTTAACAAAGCACATAAGAAAAACATCAAACGGATATCGAGATATTTTCAAATTGAAGCAATTGAAGATGCCTCAACTAGACTGCCCAACAAGATGGGGATCGCCCTACGCAATGATTGAAAATTTGAAAGCAGCAAAAGACGTTCTTACAAAAATCGAATCTGTTAAAAATAAGACCCAAGATGAAAATTTTGAAATAGATGACTCCTTTTGGGAATTTATCGATAGCTATTGCCTAGTTTTTAACCCCTTGCAAAAAACCCTAAAAATTTTTCAACAAGAGTAGTTGCATTATGGGAATTTTTACGCACAGTGGCTTAAATGCAAAATATGCACTGAAAACATTATTAAAGATGCAAACCACCCGTTAGTCAAAACAATTGGTGATAAGATCTTGCATTCCTTTGAAAAAAGAACTGCAACTTTAATGCTCAATAGTAGTTTCATTGCATGTTTGTATTTGGACCCTCGTTTTCATCACACTCTATCAAAAAAACAGAAAATTGAAGCAGCACAATATTTAAAAACAATATGGGATCGAATTTGTGAAATTAACCCTGGCAGTATTGCGTGTTCAACATCGAATTCAAGTGAACATCAATCCAACAACGAATTTGTCAACGTTGAAGACCAATTTTTAGACAAATATCTATCACAAGGAATTGAAGCGCACGTGGGTAATGCAACTGATGTATATACGAAAATTGAAAGCCTACAGCTTGCATATCTAAGAAGTGATACTAACGTTTTAACTTTCTATTTAACTCATAATCAGAGACTATTTCGTACACGAGTTCATCAACTTTATTCCAAAAATAAAAAAAAAACATTTTTTAAGTTTCAAATATGTAAGAAAAATTATTCCTTGACTTTAATTTATAACAGGTTACGATTGAACGTGCATTTTCATCGTTGAAGCTTGTACTAACGGACCATCGCAATCGATTAGGTGAGGATGTACTGGAAAATATATTGCTAGTGAAGCTTAATCCCAACTTCCTCGAAGCAGCTGTAGACAATTTGCCGCTCTTTCAATACGAAGATGATGAATGACAGTCGTAATTTTTTTTAATTCAGAAAATCCTCAAAATGTATGTTAATTTGAGTATGGGGTGAGATATTAAAATGCCCTTATTTTTTTTCATATGGCCACTTAATGGAGTAAAAATACTAATTTTTAAATTGTGTTATTTTTTTCTGCTACTTAGCAGGCGACGGAAACAACGAAAGTAGAAAATCAAAACGCCAAGATGAAAATCAAAAAATACCACAAGGCTTGTCCAAGGCTACTGCGATAGTAATTTTTAAAGAAATGAAAATAGACTGCTGCTTGAACTTCGGAATTTGCCATAAGTTTCAGTTCAGTCACACGAAAAATAGTCGAAGCAGTCGGCTTTGAAATGCTTCGAAATCTATCAGTGTTCGTTTATTTGATTTTGCTTTTACTGCGACAGTTAAATTTTCAGAAGCATAAGCATAAGCAGCAACAAAAGAATTGAAAAATATTAGAAGTTTTTAAACACTGGTTTTCAGTAACTCTTTTGGAGTTTCGATCACAACTTGCCACGCAATTAATTGATTCTTTTTCAAGTCGAATTTTTGCAGTCCCAACGGGCTCAATCCACGGAGTGAAGCGGGCGCGATTTCCCGAGAAAGCTCAATTGACTTGCCATTACATCACCAAGTCGGAAGATAAAATTCGAAAGCGATGTGTTGTATGTACTAAAGAAGGAATGGATCGTCGTACAAATTCTTGTTGTGCCTTTTGTAACAAGCCATTCTGTTACACAAATGAGCGTAACTGCTTTGAAAAATATCATAATAAGTCAACATGATTTTGATTTCATACATTTTGCAACATTCTGCCATAAATGCCTGCAACATATGTATCTTTAATTATTATTTCCAGATTAATAAAAATGTACAGAAATACATAAAGCATACCATATTTTGGCAGTTGTCGACCATTGGTACATATAGGTCCCATGAAAAAATCGCCTCTTACAAACTACCGTAGCTTCAAAAATAGGAATTCTTCTTAGCTTTCTGTATAACTTATATAAACCTAATCTTTCATAAATTTTTCAAGGTTGTACCGTCCAGTATTTGTGGAGGCGAACCCTTAAAAAATAAAGAAAAAAAATTTTTTTTTTTTGTATTTGTGAAGTTCTACAACCAATCTTACACATTTGTGTTTCCAAATGCAGCCACATTTGGATAACCTTAACGATTTTCCATCTAATGAAAAATTTTTCATCAAAATCTGGTAGAACATTGAAAAGTTGCATGGAAAACTTTCAAGGGGACAAATATGTCCCAAAGAACGTCAAAGGGTTAAGATAGTGGAGCAACTGTGCTGTTAATCACAAAGCGAGCCCAGCCAGCAAGGTGCAGCATTAGCTACTCCTCCTCCCAAAGCATTTTCACATGCTGACGCAGTAATACCGAACACTGCCCTTCAATCGTCCTTTTCTACAGCAGCACACCCCGATCATATTCCTAGGAATATTTCATAGGTTGATGCTGCCAGGTCGATTTCTGTGACCACGTCAAATTTGGAAGCAATGATCTCCAATATGACCAACTGAATAATGCACTTCACTTCAACTGTGCAATCGTTGCTGCAAGAGATGATGCGGGATCAAAGCCAACTCTGCTAACGACATCACAAGCTTGAAATTCAAAAGTTTCTTGAATTGAATTCAATTGACGTAATGCACGTCAAGTATGTTGATACATCCCCGAATAAAACACAATTTGATAGATGAGTTTTCTCAAAATGATTTGCAAGCAACCTCTTTTTCTTGCAATATGGTAATAGCTCTAACGCTTTAAGTCCAGTTTACTGCCCAAGGAGATTTTCTGTTACCGAGACTCAATTTTTGGAGTACTTCCAAAAGTTTTGCAACAAATTTATAGCAGCTGAGGACTATAATGCCAAGCAGCCACTCTGTAGCTCAAGATTGATAAACTCCAAAGGCCGAAAATTATATTCACTTACTATGAATAGTCGTCAAAACTTTGACTGTATTTCAACAGGTCAACCTACTTACTGGCCTTTCGACTTCCGAATCGGAAAGACTGGATTTTTTGCGTTTATAAGTTTAAAGTTAAATTGAACTTTTCGCAATTTTTGAATTTATGGGCATGATTTAGGCGCGCATTTGGCTCGATTTGGACGCGTTTTTGATATCTTTGGGCTTGATTTGGGCGCGCATTGGGCTCAATTTTTTCGCGTTTTTGTTAGATTGTGGGCGCGCATTGGGTTTGATTTGGGCGCATTTTTGTTAAATTTGAGCCCGAATTGGGCTCGATTTGGACACGTTTTTGTTACATTAGAGCGCATTACATTATTTTTAAATAATTTAATTTTTAGGGTACTCTGGCTATCTATAAGCTTTAGGCATGGTAACTTTGTTATGTCTTCGTTTGGTAATGTTTTATAAATTTTTAATGGACCTAAAATTTCATTTGTCGAAGTATTATTTGTATAAGGTCTGGATTTAGCTAAATTTTTTGTTTTTGACCTTGTTATTTGAAAAATTTTAGAATTATCTTTATTAAGTTGTTGATTTGCCCGAAATCAATACGTGGTAATGCATCGGCACCGCAATTTTCTGCTCCCTTGATATTAGGTGTAGTAAAAAGAAATCCATTATTTTTGCATTAAATTGAGGGCTTTATTTAAGATAGTTAGAATGACCCGATTTAGGTCAAATATGCGCCGTTTTGTTCGATAACTTGTTGCCATTTTAAAGGTAATTTCATTATGCCTCTCTCATAGAAGCCCTCGTTCCTATTAGCAAAAAATTGAGACAGTCGAATTTCAGAAGCCTCTCTTGAAGCGAATGTTTCACCAGCAAAATTGTTCGCCATGGACAGGAACAGATGGTAATCACTTGGTGCCAGGTCCGGACTATAAGGTGGATGCAGAAAAACCTCCCAACCAAACTCCCGGAGCTTCTGGCGAGTCACTATCGATGTGTGTGGCCTGGCGTTGTCCTGATGGAACACAATTCCTCTCCTATTGGCCAAAGCTGGCCGCTTATGGGCGATTGCTTCCTTCAGACGGTCCAATTGTTGACAGTAGAGTTCCGAGTTAAGAGTTTTGCCGTATGGAAGCAGCTCATAGTAGATAATTCCCTGCCAATCCCACCAAAACACACAGCAAAACGTTCCTGGCCGTCAATCCTGGCTTGGCCACCGTTTCCGCCGGTTCACCGTGTTTCGACCTCGACCGTTTTCGCTTGACGTTGTCGTAAGTGAACCACTTTTCATCACCAGTCACCAACCGCTTCAGAAATGGGTCGATTTTGTTGCGGTTCAGCAGCGATTCGCAGATGGAAATTCGGTCTATGAGGTTTTTTTGCGTTAACTCGTGTGGCACCCATACATCGAGCTTCTTTGTGTATCCAGCCTTATTCAAATGGTTCCAAACGGTTTTTTGTGCAATCTTTAGCTCTTTTGCAATCGAAACAGTGCTAACATGACGGTCGGACTCGATAATTTCCATGATTTTATCGACATTTTCGACAATTGGCCTTCCAGTGCGTGGTGCATCCTTGACATCGAAGTTACCGGAACGGAATCGACGAAACCAAAAATTGCGCATGATTGGCTGTTACAGTATCAGGTCCATAAACGCTATTCACATTTTCAGCCCCCTGGCTTGCGTTTTCTCCCTTATCGAAGAAAAACTGTAAAATGTAGCGAATTTTCTCTTTGCTGATGTCCATCTTTGACAAGCTCTCAAACAAAACTGAATCAATCAATCAAAAAAGTGTCAAAAAAGCTTTTTTAGTAGGAACTGTCATCTTTCTAATGCCCCCTAGCGGAACACGATCGGACTTATACAACGCGAGATGCAGATAAATAACGCCATCTATTGGAAAAATAATGGATTTCTTTTTACTACACCTAATATATTTTACTTCAAAATCATATTCTTCGAGATCTAAGCGCATGCGTGTTAGTTTTGAGGAAGGATTCTTCATACTAAACAGATGAGTTAATGGTTTATGGTCTCTTTTGATTAAGAATTTTGTTCCGAAAATATATGGTTTAAAAAGTTTATCGCCCAGTGAATGGCTGCTAGTTCTTGTTCGATAGTGGATTTATTGCTTTCGCCTTTTGTAAAAGTTCGCGATGCGAAAGCTATTGGCATTTGCATACCACTATGCTCTTGACTAAGAACTGCAGCGCATGCGATTTTGCTTGCATCTGTTGTTATGAAATTTTTTTTTATCAAAATCTGAGTATTTAAAAATCTTTGGTGATAACAAAGTTTTTTAAATAAATTAAAGCTTTTTCACATTCTGTACTCCATGTGAATGGTGCTTTCTTTCATGTCAATTTTGTAATGTGAGCTGCATGGTGAGAAAAGTTAGGTATGAATCTGCGGTAGTAATTTACAAAAGCTATAAATCTTTTTGCTTCGTCGCCATTTGTCGGTTTTGGATAATTTTTTATTTTATCGAATTTGGAACTATCAGGTAAAATACCTCTGTCTGTACATTTATGACCTCAAAACGTTACATCTGAATTAAAAAATGAACATGAATCTGGGTGAAGTTTTAAATTAAGTTTTCTACATATATCGAAAACTTCTTTCAAATTTGAAAGCATATGTTTTTCAGAACATCCGATGATAATTAAATCATCCATGTAGACAAAAGCTTTATTCGGAGTAAGACCTGAGAATGCTCAGTTCATCATTCTCTGGAAGGAGTTAGGAGAGATTTTTAGTCCAAAGGGTAATCTTTTAAATCTGAAGAATCCTTGATCAGAGGAGAAGGATGTAATATCCCTGGAATCTTCATCCAGTTGTATTTGATGGAATCCTGATATCAAATCTAAATTACAAAAATATTTAGCTCTTCCTAATTGATCCAAAATATCGTCTATACGTGGAAGAGGGAATTTGTCGGAAATTAATTTTTTATTTACTTGTCTTTAATTGATAACTAAGCTCCATCTTTTATTTTCGTTGCCTGGGAGACTTTTTTTTGGGACCAACAGAATAGGACTGTTATAGTCTGAGGCTGATGGTTAAATTATGTCATCTTTTATCATTTTATCTATTAGTTTATTTATTTCGGCTTTTTGACAGTGTGGTAGTCTATAGTTTCTTATATAGACGGTGTTTTCATCTTTGATTTTAAGCTTTTGTTTGTAAAAATTATTATATGTTATGGTGTCTGTTTCCAACGCGAATATATCTGAGTATTCCTTGCACATATGAAGAAAACTTGGTTTTACATGTTCAGCGCAATTATTCGAAAGCTTGTTTAAAATTAAATTATCTCTTTCGGTGTTGTGATCAACTGCTTTAAAAGTTACTTGGTAATAACTTTTAAGAGTTTCATGATGTATTTTAAAATTAAAAACAAATAAATTTTCGTTTGTAGTGTTAAGTATTTTAACGTAAGGGTTTTTTGTGTCGACTATTGTATTGACTAATGACTTCAGATCTTGCTGGTAGTGTGAGGGTATTAGGTTCTAGTGAGTTGAAGAGTTTAATGGTAATTACGAAATTTGGTTGATGTCTAATTATAAAATAATTTTCACCATTATTATCATATTCTAAAATGCAATTTAATTTTTTGATGAAATCCAAACCAATAATTCCGTCGCATGGTATTGGAAATGATTCATCGACTTTGTGAACTCTGTGTTGAATTTCATGAGTTTTGAAGAAAAATGTGGCTTCTATTGCACCTAATGTTGAAACACTTCCATGGCCTATACCTGTTAAATTAAATTTGTATTTTGAGTTAAATTTTCAATGTTATTATGATGTTTGAAAACTGTTATATCTGAACCTGTGTCTACTAAAAAAGTTATTGTGGTGTGTTTTAGAGAAGAATTGATCAGAATATAATTTCCAAGGTTTAAATTTATATTGAAGATGGATGTAAATTTTAAGCTTGATTTGCGTTCAGCATTCTCAGTTGGGCATCCTGAGGAGCTTGGAAGTTTTCCGGCGAGGCTTCAATTGCTGGTATATTCGTAGCGTTGGGCCTACCTCTTTCTAAAAATTTCGTTCTATATTGCCCTCTATAATTTTGATTTCAAAAATTTTATCTATATCTTTGTTGATTTTGGTCATATCTTTGGTTTTGTTGATAATTCCTGAAGCGATTTACATGATTTGCGTAATTTCTATTACCTCTAGCTCTATTTGAATGGTGATTATTGTTGTTTTTCTTCCAACACTGATTCTAACCAAATCTGATTCAGATGAATCGGTACCTAACTCAATGAATTTTGTTGTTGCTTCATCGAGGTTGGAAAATGTGCCTGCTTGCAAAAGAAGTTTAGCTTTTTCTGATTTTGCATTCTTTGTTATGGCAGATATAGCAGTTTGAGCTGCATACTTTTTGGCAGTTTGATTTGATAGACCATCTGAAATGTAAGATAATTCCATTTGGCTGTAGTTGGGTGCGTTTTTGTTGGATGTGGTAGCGCATTTGGCTCAATAGAGGCGTGTTTAAGTTGGATTTGGGCCTGATTTGGGCGTGCTTTGGGCGCGTATTGAATTTTTGGCTTCATTTTGGCACAATTTGGGCGCATGTTAAATTCTGGGCTTCCCTTGTGCACGGGATTCTGTTCAAAATTTTAGTTTGCAGAGAATCCTTGAAAGTTTATACCACTTGCAGACATGACGCGGAACAACTGAGTTTTCAAACAATTTTTGGAGTACATGGTGCATTTGGTGCATGGTCCAAGCTTCGTCTTATAGACCAATTAGCCTCCTCCCTTGCCTCTCAAAGTTATTCGAAAAAATATTGCTATCCAAATTAACACCATTTCTTCACGAACAGCATATTGTTCCCTCCCACCAATTTAGATTCAGAAAACATCACGGCACTATTGAGCCAGTTAATCGTATTACGAATGAAATTCGACTTGCATATGAACATCGCGAATACTGCTCAGCAGTATTCCTAGACATCCAGCAAGCTTTCGATAAAGTTTGGCATCAAGGATTGTTATATAAAATCAGAAGCTTACTTCCTGTAAATGTCCATGCGATATTTGAGTCATACCTAGAACATAGAACGTTCCAAGTAAAACATAATTCGTTCACAACAAACGCGTACAACATACGCATCCCTCAATGTGAAGAAGTTACCTACCTCGGAATTTACCTAGACAAAAGATTTACATGGCGCAAGCATATCGAGGCCAAGAGAACGCAAATTAAACTAAAAGCCAAAAGCTTGCACTGGCTAAAAAATAACCGGTCTCACCTAAAATTGGACTTTAAAGTCCTTCTGTACAAGCAAGTCATAAAGCCAATATGGACGTATGGTCTGCAATTGTATGGATATGCAAGCGCTTCAAATATTGACAGTCTGCAGAGAGCACAATCCAAAATCCTAAGAACTATTACAGGAGCTCCTTGGTTTATTACAAATGAACGCATCCATAGAAAGCTCAAGGCAGAACTGGTTAAAATGGAGTTCGCCAAAGTCAAAGAAAAGTATTTTTGTAAACTGCAAGCACACGTGAACCCACTCGCGCGTAGACTATCAAATCCATTTCACCATTCGAGGCTCAAAAGAAATGATCGGCCAGCGGTCCCAAGTCATACTCTACAACAGGTGCAATCCATGCACATTCATCAACACAGCTTTCCTAGCTGATCGTCATCTCGGTGGGTGCACTCCATGCACCCTTGCAATCCACGCACACCCTAGCTTCCTAAAATCGTCGTTTCCGCAAACAACACCGTCAATACTACATGTGTTTCTTCACACATCAGCAATGCCTGTTTGCAATCCTCTGCTTTACCGTTTCATCGAGCTTCTTATGCTCTCCAACACCGACTCAATTACATGTGATCCTACACACACATCTAAACACACACATGTTAAATTAGGTGTAAGATTTTAAAAATTATTGATAGACTCCTATCCTAAAGCAGTGATCCAATAAATAATATATAATGTTAAAAAAAAAAAAAAAAAATGGTGCATTTGGAAACCTGGGCACATAAGGATATGGGAGAAGGCGTTGAATAGTGATGATAAAGATATTGATTTCAGAAATAGGAGATTGGGGATTGAAAAAATAAGAAAGTAGAGTAAGTATAAGACATGATGGAATTCTGGCGTTTTTCCAGTGTACACATGATACATAAGAAAATATTCCCTTTGTTCAAGTTTTACACTTTGAATATACTTCAAAGATTTGTAGCTTCGCAAACTGAATGTAATTGGCACAAAATTGTTTTTTTTTTTTGCGTTAAATAACTTCAAATCTCTCGATATATCAATATTGTATCAATTCCACTAGATTTTCACCAATAATATTCTTGTAATTGAAAAAATAATATACCGCTCCAGCTCAATTTGAAACCTTGACAACTTTGACTAGAAAAGTTCGGAAAGTTGTCACTTACACTTAAACTAATATTTTTAACATATGGGAAACGAATAAAAACAACAATTACCACAATCGATTCACGTGCACTAAATTTTTGAAGGTTAAATCGGATTGAAAATATGAGCACAGAAAACTACCCGCACAATCGATGCATCACTGTCTGAAAGGGTTGTAGCAAAGAACCAAATTCAGTTGAAACTGAAGCGTTCAAAAAATCTAATGAGAAAAAAACCAATAAAAGGGAAGTAATCGTTAATGTCATAGAGAAATACAAAGAACAAAAGAATGCAGTAATCGTGTTTCCCAGCAAAAATAGTAATTGCTGCACGACTTCAGTGGTTCATTCAGGAGCAAAGACGTATTTTGTAGAAAGGGCGACTAACCTAAGTTAGGAAAATTTTTTTAAGAAAGAGAGAACGTGTAACAGGTGTATTGGTAGAGTAGTAATGAGATTAATCCCGACCCTTATTTAATTAAATTGAATTTGACCTCAGCACCAGATTTTTACAACAGTGATTTTTTATTTTATTTACCTTAGATTTAGCATACAAGTTCGAGTGTTAACTTCTTTAATGAATGAATTGTGTGGTCGCAGAGAAAAAGGGATAGAAAATTTTCTTATGCAAATGAGTGTGCAAAGGCTATATTACGATAGAAAAAAGACTGAAAGCAGAATACAATATATAAGTATGTGCAATATTTATGATTATATCAAGCTTTTTCAGAAAAATTTTATTTTACTTCTTATTTTCATAAAATTTATGTATAAATAAAATTAAAATGTTATAAATTCTTCAAAAGAGATTAGGAAACCAGTTATGCTGTATTGCATTTAATTTTATAAAAAAAATTTATGTGTCATGAAAAATAAATTCGTAAAATAGAAGGAAGGAAACTCATTATTGATTACTGTGTCATAATCATGAAATTGTTTTTAGTAGGATTGATTGAAATTAACAAAACTCGTTCCTGGAAGGGAAAGAAATTCTGTATGGATTAGAATAAGAATGCTTGTATGTATACCTATAGGTATCAAAACAGGAGTGACTGAGCTTGCTTACATTCAATGCCCAGATTTTGAGGAATTAAATAGGAATTGTTGTAGAGCAATAAAATTTCGCACATGTTTATCTTTTGGTAATATTAATAAAATATGAACGTTTCATCGCAATCGGCTACGCCTAGCACCCACCTCCCATAAACTTCAAAAAGCTTATTTTATATAAACATTTAATTTTTTGCCGGAACTACTTACAATTTTGGCCAAACCTAAAAAATATCCCTATAAACCCAGGCTGAGAATTTCATCAAAATCAGCCACCCACCTCCCATACACCCCAAAAAGTTTTCCTCATATAAAAATGTTATTTTTTGTCGGACGTCGTAACTTCCGTCGTATTTTCGTTGCGGATTCCTTTTTCGAAAATATTTTAAATTGCTCTCGCGATTCAATTACAGTTGTTCATGATGTTTTCGATGCTGAGCCGAGCTCTTCAAATCAACGTGTGCTTTCGCTGCCCTATCATAATGCTGTCGGTCTTCATACAAAAAAAATTAATTTTATAAAGTAGCATCTTCGCATGATTTTAATATAATATAATTTCTCTTCTAGAGACGTGAATCCCTTTAAATTTTATCTCTTCTGAGATCTTTGCAACTACCCAGAGGGGAAACGATAGGCATAGTAAGGCTACAATTATTATTAAATCATGCACGTCAAATCATGCAGGCCTTAGCCTTACATAATTTCCCACTGTGTATGAAGTAAATAGAAAAGATCACTTACCTGTAGCTGCCGTGGCCAGAGCTAGGTGCGTGCTTCTGGCTATTTTGACTTGACTAAAAAGTAGATGTTGTACCCTGCCGTGCAGTGCAGATCACGTTGAACAACTTTGCGTGGCACTAGATTTAAATAACTGTGAACGAGATAATAGTGGTTTTTAAGCAAGTATGTCAAAATATTCGCCTTCGGAAATTTCCTTAACTCAGAAACTATTTTGTATTAAAAAAAGTTTCCGCTGCTTGGAAGTTTTGCACTTCGCCTCTAATACGCGAAATGTGCGCGATATTCGCTTCTTCTTCTTTCACTAAAGTAAACGTTGAAATCGGCTGCTTTCGCAAAAATTTTACGATAAGGCGAAGAATGGAGTTTAATTTTCTGTCAAACTTTCCTTATAAAAATGATATTTTCCTTACGGAATCCAAGATCATATCCAACCCAAAAGCTTTTTTGGGTTTTTATATATAATTCCAAAAGGAAAAACATAGGACTTCTCAAAGTTATCGACTAGTACACAAAATCAGCAGATAATAACGAGATATTTACGCACTTTTTGCGGAGTATTTCTTTGTTGCGGAGTATGAATATATTTATTTACCTCAAGCTGTCTGTACCATAAATCTGCTACTAACTGAAGAAGAAGTTAAGGAAGCACTCAGCACTTTGGATAGCAACAAAGGTGCGGGTTTTGCTCTCTTATCTCCTAACTGTGCCTTTCTTCTGACTTTTGCCTTACGTATTATTTTAAAGCAATCTTTTTGTTCCGGCGTTGTGTTGGATGAATAAAAAATCTCATTCGTTTCCTGCCAGTAAAACTCAAATTATTTACTATCCTCACATCATGAAGCTCTCAGCTGTTCCTAAAGTCTCAGTTAAAATAGTAAAAAAAAATCTATTTCATGGAACTGAAAAATTATATTATGAAAGAACAAGAAGGATTTTTTACTGGTAGATCGACAGCGACCAATCTAACATTATTTTAAAATTTTCTTTTGAACTTCTAAGAAGACGGTATGCAAGCAGACGTTTTATACACGGACTTTTTTAAGGCATTTGCTAGTCCGAAGCCCAAAACTGAAGCGCTTGGGCGTACACTCCTAAATGCTGGATTGGATTGAATCATAAATTTTTAACAGAAAATTCATAGTTATATTAGATAGCCAAATGTCGAAAATGTTTCTTGTAAGATCGGGTGTATCCCAAGGTAGCCATCTGGGAGCGCTATTGTTTTAAATATTTATATATGATGTACCCGTCTACATACTACAAGTATTTGCTATCTGCCTATAACCTCAAGTTTTTCATGTCCATCCATCAGACGAAGGACTGTTTTGCACCCTCAGGACAGCAGCGAGCACTATATCCGTTAGCAATAAAAAGTCCTCAGATTCGTTTTATATATTTATTGTTTTGAAATCATTTAACAGCTTACTGCCCGTATCTCTTGTGTTCAGATTTCTTTATTTAATTGTCAAACCACTCACTGCCCTTTGGTGTATTAAACACATGTCCCAGAGCCTGCTAGAAGTGTCTCAACACTAACTAACTATAAACCTAATACGTTTTTCAGGAAACTGCCTATATAAACGTATTTCGGGTGCTCGGTTGCGCCGTCGGTAAGACTTTTCTCTCTGATCCTGGTGCTTTTCTAAGAGAAATGCGTTGAATTCGGTTTGCAAAGCCTTTATTGAGACCACATATATGATACAATAGTTTTAGTTAATTTACTTAAACGATGATTGACTGAAAACTGAGACGACGATTTCAGACTGTCGGCTACCCAGGTCGTTGGTAGATCAACATCTTTTATAGTGTAAACGCTGCATCTGCTGGTGTAACCGCCATAAGGCTTTAGTAAGTCGATATTTCTTCGTTGTTTTTCTGGTGAAACATATACCCTATTCAGCATATTTTGATATTTATTGGGTCACTTGTGCTGCGATTTGGCCCCAAACCTAGCGTGGCAATGCAATAAGTCCTAAAACGCCAGTTTGCGTTTTCGATTTCTAAAGCTCTGTTTTGCTTACTTCGATTTATTGATATTGCACAATCGATGAGCGTGTGGCAAAAATTTCATCTTTATGTTTTGTGTTATTTTTTTTCTCTTCATGGCTTTCAAGTGATTTAAACCGCTAGCTTCACTGAAGTCCACTCTGCAATGCCATGGCTCATGAACATGTGCATTTAAGATGAGAATTTCGGATGTAGTATGTAAACACACGAACGCACAAGTTAATTTTTCCACTTCTGTCACGACATAAAATTTTTCATATGACCTAATTTCACGAGCAACATATTTTGCAGGCAGCGTCGTCGAATCGTGGAAAAGTGCTTTGTCAGCACACCTCACAAACTAGTTCGTAAGATTGTATATTTTTCCATAGGAATTAATTTATGCTTACTTAATATATTTTTCATATAAATAAAGCTTGAAGTTCAGTTGGAACTTAAGATTGGATTTACATGCGAAACCTTTTGCTTTTCCATTCTCAATAATTGACGTATCTCCACCGTATAAACATAGAGCTATTTAGAGCTAGGCGCCAAATAGATAGGCGAGTCCTGCCGCTCAGCAGTAGCGGGGCATAACAAAATAAAACCTCTAGATATAAGTCCTTCTATACGAAAGATATACTACATGGCAATCCTTGCAACCAAATTTGGATCCTTCTGATCCTTTATTTTTACCAAAACAAAAAACATTTTTTTTTAAATTCTTTTGCCTAAGCAGAAATTTTCGCAAAAAAAGCTCCAGTAGCTTTACCTTATATGAAAAATTTTCAAATCCACTAAATTTTTAAGGCTTTAAGCAAATACACAAACAAAATTTTGTTTAATGCAGACAAATTGAGATGAGAATCATTTACATAAATTTTCATTCAATTTTCAAAAAAAATATTATTGAAAATTTATTTAAATAAAAAAAAAAAATGTTTCCCAATATATTTTCATTGCTCTGTGCCATAGATGAATGAAGAACAACCAACAAAGGAAGACAATGACTGAATTATTAGCTTCTGTGAAAATACTTAGAGGACCCAAAACCCACAGTTGAGGAATACAATAAATTTTTTAACATATAACAGGTTGGCTGATAAGTCCCCGGTCTGACACATAGATGGCGTCGCTAGTATTAAATGCATATTATTTTTATATAGTGGCAACCTTCAAATGATTCGTGTCAAAATTTGACGTCTGTAAGTCAATTAGTTTGTGAGATAGAGAGTCTTTTGTGAATCAACTTTTGTTATTGTGAAAAAAATGGAAAAAAAGGAATTTCGTGTTTTGATAAAATACTGTTTTCTGAAGGGAAAAAATTTAGTGGAAGCAAAAACTTGGCTTGATAATGAGTTTCCGGACTCTGCCCCAGGAAAATCAACAATAATTGAATTCAAGCGTGGTGAAATGAGCACGGAGGACGGTGAACGCAGTGGACGCCCGAAAGAGGTGGTTACCGACGAAAACATCAAAAAAATTCACAAAATGATATTGAATGACCGTAAAATGAAGTTGATCGAGATAGCAGAGGCCTTAAAGATATCAAAGGAACGTGTTGGTCATATCATTCATCAATATTTGGATATGAAAAAGCTCTGTGCAGAATGGGTGCCGCGCGAGCTCACATTTGACCAAAAACAACATGTTGATGATTCTGAGCGGTGTTTGCAGCTGTTAACTCGCAGTACACCCGAGTTTTTGCGTCGATATGTCACAATGGATGAAACATGGCTCTATCACTACACTCCTGAGTCCAATCGACAGTCGGCTGAGTGGACAGCGATCGGTGAAACGTCTCCGAAGCGTGGAAAGACTCAAAAGTCCGCTGGCAAAGTAATGGCCTCTGTTTTTTGGGATGGGCATGGAATAATTTTTATCGATTATCTTGAGAAGGGAAAAACCATCAACAGTGACTATTATATGTCGTTATTGGAGCGTTTGAAGGTCGAAATCGCGGCAAAACGGCCCCATATGAAGAAGAAAAAAGTGTTGTTCCACCAAGACAACGCACCGTGCCACAAGTCATTGAGAACGATGGCAAAAATGCATGAATTAGGCTTCGAATTGCTTCCCCACCCACCGTATTCTCCAGATCTGGCCCCCAGCGACTTTTTCTTGTTCTCAGACCTCAAAAGGATGCTCGCAGGGAAAAAATTTGGCTGCCATGAAGAGGTGATCGCCGAAACTGAGGCCTATTTTGAGGCAAAACCGAAGGAGTACTACGAAAATGGTATCAAAAAATTGGAAAGTCGGTATAATCGTTGTATCGCTCTCGAAGGGAACTATGTTGAATAATAAAAACGAATTTTGACAAAAAAATGTGTTTTTCTTTGTTAGACCGGGGACTTATCAGCCAACCTGTTATGTCAATTATTTCCAAAAATCATGGGAACCACAAACTCTTAGTTAAGGACACAATCGGGAGCCCCGCAGATTTAGAAAATTAACAATCAAAATTATCATTCAGAAGTCCTTGATCAACACGATGTTATTGTATGGGAAATTCTAATCATTTCCAATTTGAATTTAACCCTTAAAATTTATAGAATTAACAAAAAGAATAAAAGGCAAGAAGCCGTTAAAGCAGCTAGATCTGTGGCATGGTGTTGCGAGTCACAGATGCACAACCATGTCATATATCCCAATCTTCACTACGAAAAGCACAACAACAAAAACAAGCGCTAAGACTCAGCCTGTGCGATTGTCAAATTAGCTTAGCAGCAATCGTCCAAATGAAATGGATAAAACATGAGACCCAGAAGCTTCGGCAGACGGTAACGGATGCGAAATCACTCTAAGCTCACTCTATCACTCTAAGACACGAGCAGCTAAGTGACAAGTATGAGGGACTCGAGCCGGCAAGCCAGCATTGCAACTGCATTATCTCTCTAATAGACATTTCTCGCTTAACTCATTTATGTGTTAACGAACGCAGTGGAGATTTTCTCAATTATATCAACCAGAAACTATCATAAAAAATAATAACTATATATAAAAATAGTACCAAAATAAAAAAACTCGTACCAACATACTAGTTTTGGTATGAAAGTACTATTTACGTGATGTGTGCGGGTCGCTTTAAAAAATCAGATTAAAGGCAATCAAATAATCGCCCTGCCCTAAAAGCGGTATGGGCTAAAATTAACCCGTGGAATGTAAAGAAACTAGTCCAATCCGTTCCAACCTGACTAAAATCAGTTATTTAACGAAAAGGATATCTGACGATATTTTTCGTCGCAAAATCCATTTTAACCTTAACAATACAGTCGCTTCTCGTTAATTCAAACTTGCGATATTTCGAATCTCTCTATAATTCGAAGTTATCACGAGTGCCCTAGAATATCTCTTAACATTTCGAAAAAAATCCATACATTTTTAAGCTTTCAGTATTTTGAACAAAAAAACTTCGCTTCGTATTAAAGCCACGCGATAATTCGAACTCATAGGAGTCGATCACTCTACAATTCGAAGTTATCAGCTTGCTCTATGCACATTGTACATTTTTTTGCAAGTTCAAACTTGTGCCCTCGTTGCACGACCATTTGTTATTGTTATGATTAGTTTGAAACGCGCTTCCGCATAATTTGTTTGATTAGTTCAGTTTCAGTTACAAGTCCTAAAAAGTTATGAGTCCTAAAAAAAAATATAAATGCTTGACGATTGCTGAAAAGAAGGAGTTAATCAACAAAGTGGCGGAAGGTGGAAAGAATATTGATGTTGCAAAAGAATTTAGGATTCCTCCGAGTACTCTCTCAACCATAATAAAGCATAAGCAGAACATTTATGCTACTCGAACTGTTGGAGTGAGGAAAAGAACTAACAAAGGTGAATTTCGTCGTCTGGAAATAAGCCTGGGATGGCTTACAAATTTTAAGAAAAGAAATGGAGTTGTGTTCAAAAAAGTTTGTGGAGAAAGTGGAAGTGTTGATGATGCAGTTTGCTTAGATTATCACGGCAAGTTAAAAACTTTGATAGAAAACTATGATGCCAGAGACATTTTTAATGCTGATGAAACTGGCCTTTTTTTTAAATGTTTACCTGACAAAACTCTTATTTTCAAAGGTGAAAAATGTCATGGGGGGAAAAAAAGGAGTAAGGAGATTGACAGTTTTACTTGCAACAAATATGGACGGCACGGAAAAATTGAAGCCCTTAGTAATAGGAAAAACAATGAGCCCGCGATGTTTCAAAGGAGCGAAATCATTTCCTACTGCTTATCGCGCTAACAAAAAAGCTTGGATGACCACAGAACTTTTTAACGATTGGCTATTAACAGTTGACGTGGAGATGAAACGACAAAGGCGGAAAATTTTACTCTTTTTAGACAATAACACTGTCCACAACAGTCCTCCTACATAGTCCAATGTACAACTCTACTTCTTTCCACCGAATACCACTTCCAAATTGCAACCATTGGACCAAGGCATCATCCATAATTTTAAGACGTTCTATCGCAAAGAAATTGTTAAAATTATTTAAGAATCTCTCGACAATCAGCAAAATGTGAATATTACGGTTCTGACGGCAATTTCACTTATTGACAAGGCATGGAGAGCTGTAACACCACTAACGATATTCAACTGCTTCAAAAAATCTGGTTTCATAAAAGATCAGAAAAATCAGCATATAATTACAGAAGATGAAGAACCAGAAATAGAACTACTGTCCAACAGCGGTGTGAGTTTTTATGACTTCGTTCAGGTGGATAAAGATGTTGCTGTCTCGGGTCCTCTAACCGATGACGAAATTTTATCTGCTACAGATACAAACGAAGATGAGGATGACACATCAGAGTCCTTGGCAGAGGTATCAGTAAAGGAAGCAAGAGCCTCATTCGACACATTGCAAAGCTTTTGTCTACAAAACAAATTTGATGAAACAGCATTTCAGGCACTATTTCTTATGAAAAAATTTATTGATCAGTCTCAGCAATGTTCTTTGAAGCTAACTAACATTACAGACTTCTTCCGAAAGACATACAAATACAATACATACAAATGTAAATATATACTTCTAACCTTTTGATTTTGTTAAACAATTAGCAGTTAATAAAATATATATAATTGATTATTACTCGGTAATTCGCACTTTCATATTTTCTCTCTCGAAATTTCGAACCATTTGATATTTCAAACTCTCGATAATTTTGTGGACACGCGATGGTATGTAATACCACGAGTACATTTAGCTCACTTTTTTTAGCAAAACATTTTACGAAATTTAAATTTTTTTTTTACCCATGTTTTTAAGCTCTTTTAAAGCTTTCAGAGTTTACAAAAAAAAAAAAAATTGTGCTTTAACAGGTTTGGAAAAAAATATGTTCTGCTGAAAATGTTCTGCTACCAAAATTTTTCTGTATAATTTGTTAACTGAATAGTCAGTTGTCATACTTCATACATAAAATAAAAGTGCTTTTCACCTGCTTTTCATAAAAGTGATCAAAAATGATCTATACGTATTTTGTGTATTAAAATAGTAATAATTTAGTTTACATGGAAACTTCTCAAATTAACGCATACTTCAAACACGTCAGCCAATCAAAACGCTTATAGTTGAGTGAAAGGGGAACTGAGTCAGTGTTGCTAAATTGAGGAAAATTTCCTCCTGAGAGAATTTTTACTACAGATTTTGGTAAAAGGGGAAATGAAATCAAAACTGAGTCAGTGTTGCCGAGTTGAGAAATATTCCTCTTTTTGAGGGCGTTTTTACTACACATTTTGGTAAAACGACAAAAGAGATATTCTCTGCTCTGTTGAACCAAAAGGGAATTTTTTAAATAATCGATGCTCAAAGCAAGACTCAAATTACTTATTAAAATAAATGTAGCAGAATGCTACGCGTACTTAATTCCTGGAAGATGGTATTTCTTCTCAGAATTCTCTTAGATCTTGTGTCATAACTCGAGCAACAGAATAGCATGGTTGCGACAAACTCTTTTTTGGTTTTATAGCCTATACTCAGATATGCAGTAAATACTTGCTCAATAAAATAAAGTAAGCAATCTTTCTGCAGCTTCGTTATAAGAGGCACAGATGGCGCTATTGCTCTCTAAAAAAAATTAACAAAGCGTGCGCTCTTTATGCGATTTGTAACTAAATGGAAGCATGAAATACAAGTAGTTTTGCGACGAAATCGGCCGCCCTGTCACTTACTTTGCATAAAGAATTAGTACGTTCAATAATTGTCCGAAGTAAATCCATAAATTCAGATGCAACCCTGTGTACTCCCTACTTTTCGATTCCTTATCATCTGAGTATATGCAAAAGTAGCTAAATTACTTCGAAGTAAATTTTCGTTTTTTTGCATGTATTTCAAATGGGCACCTTACTTACGTAGTATCTGAGTATGGGCTATTAAGAGCAAATCCATTTTTCCCCAAAAAGGGGTTTTAAGGGATGAATAAAATTTGAAAACTGACTGTCTGTTTTCTGTGCGCTTGGAATCAGCGCTAGCACTAACTGTACTAACTGAAATGATATTTTGTAGCACAATTCGCGCAAGAGAGGTTTAAGAGTACATAAAGTGGGAGTGAGATAGTAGAAGTCTGATGAACCCTGGCACAATTGTTATTTATGTAATAGTTTTATTGGAAATATGACATCATTATCCCTATTTTTCCATAATTCATAATTCGAAAAGATGATTTTTGTTCCTATGGGGTTAACTGGAAAATTTTCAAACACAATTTTAAATATGAAACCAAATGTTGAACCCCAATAAGCAAATTGCGATGTTAAACGAATCACGTTTTTACGGCCTTAACCAAATAGCGATTTTAAACGAAGAAAATGTTAAGCGAAATATGCTGTTTTGAAGATACACGTTTGTATTTCTCCCATTTGAATTTCTCAGTGAGATTATTCTCTGATCTAAAATAGGTAGCTATGACGGATTAAGCTGCTTAGTTATTACATACTACGTCAACACGGTAGTGAAGTCACCGCTTACACGTCAATAAAAATGCACGATTAATCAGGCGCTTACATTTACGGTTTGGCTCGTTATTTGGATCGTTTAAGCTAAAACGACTAAGTAAAAACGGGGTGTTAAAATATCACACCCCGGAAACTAAAGAGTCATAACTCTAAATTTGTAATTTCTCAGAAAACGCGAAAAACAAAATTCGTCGCAGTGTCAATCGAAGCAAGAAGAAAGGCATTGGCTTTGTTTTTTTGGCTTTTTATAATAAAAAAAATCGGAATAGAATTTTTCGTGCAGGTAGACAGGTGGCTTATGAACAAGATCCACAGCATAACTCAAAATTCACAAATTTTTAGTTGTGTCGCTTTAGTTGCCGGGGTGCGATATGCGAATGTTGTTTTGTTATTTTGTGGTTTTCTTTTGTTCGCTTAAAAAGTTGTGAAATATGAGTGAATATTTTATTTTAAAAATGAAATGTTCAAAGAAGCTCCTAAAGAGTTAGCTCCAATGGCGCAAGCTGCGGAACGTTTCACGCTGCGGAAGATGCGTGATAATTACGCTTTCCAATAATGCATGCACCTAAAAATATGATTGCAGTTCGTTTGATTAGCGAGGAATGTTTTTTTTTTTTGGAGTACTTGGTTCAGTACAGTTTGTTCGAAGGAATATGTTTGCAATGCAATTGCATTGTCCTGTTAATAAAGGACAGCAATTCCGCAACAATAGTAACTAGCAAAACTCGTCGATTGACACATATGGAATATCAATGCATTCGTTTTACTTCTGTACATTCTACTCTTCTCTAAAGTAGCCAAGAAGAGCCAAAGACATATTTCGCATACATATTGTTACACCACAAATCACGCACATGAAATATTCCATATTTGGAAACTATTGTACTGCGTGCGAACGCATGCGCATGATTCGAACTGCTTCCAAATGTTTTCATAAGTTGAATAGTTTTGTAAACTTACGTTCCGCAGCTCACGCGCTATTGGAAATGGCTCTTAACCCATTTGCGCCCGATGTACTATATAAACGACACCATTTTAAACTTCGTCAATTACTATGACAGTGAAGTTACTTAATAAAAAGCCGAAATTTAACCCGTTTAACCCTTTACTGCATGATGTATTAAATATTTGGAGAATTTTTTTTTCAGGGTCCATTATGTTATTAACCCTTTACTGCATAATATAGTGGAAAAGTGGGAAAAATTTTTTTTTTGGCAGTAAATGGTTTCATTAAGGCTTTCAAAATAATTATAAGTGTATCGTTTTTTATCAGCGTTTTCGGTTTTTGTTTGGGCGCAAATGAGTTAAAGCGTTTGTATAAACGTTGTAATTAAAGCAGTGATGTGCAAAATTGGCCGTGAGACTGTGTGAGTGAGAAAAAAGTCAATGCACTAAGAAAAATTTTAGCACGAATTCCGTCTGCATGGTAAAATAAGGAGATTTTATAACTTCGTGGAAAATAAAAATAATTCAAAATACTAAGACTAGATTATGCAAGCGTTATAAATTTGTGAATTAAAAATTTGAATTGTAAGGCCAAATGTTGTTTTCAATACAATTTTCAATATCTATATAACACCTTTGCAATTTCTTGTCAATTGTCATTTTTTTTAAATTCTTTTTCAGTCCCTAAATCATCTTCCATTTTTAAAATCCAAGCCTTGGTTTTTTCTAAAACACATTTTTCTTTTTTTCTTTAAAAAGGTTTTCCCTTTCAACGCCCTGAAATTCATTAAATTCAGAATGAAAAGAATCATAATGTCTTTTCGAATTGCATTCATATTGTTTTTGAAAAGACTTCCCACACAAAAGACAAAGCATGTTATCAAAAACATTTGAAATCATAAACATCTCTTTACATTCCATTTTCCCGTACGCTTTTCGGAGAAAAAATTTCTCAATGCAGAGAAACGAAAAAGCTGTACGGATGCGCGCGATGTTGTTTCGTCGGCCTTTTGCTACCGACCAGTGTTGCCGTTTTGTGTACTTTAGTACGCATTGCTTACTTTTTCAATCACCTGAGTACTTTTTATGTACCAAATTATTTTTGGTCGATTTGCGTACTATTTCGCTCAACTCCCCATTAGAGTTGCAGGACTATCGATTTCAGTTTTTCTTTGATTGTTAAAAGTTAAAATTAGAAACTGTGCTAACGATCAGCTCGTTTCTGAATATTCCCGGGGAATTTACTTTTCTCGGCAGTAAACTTCATCTTTTTTAAATATGTGGGAATGGGTATTTGATCCACTCATAATTTTCCTTACCCTATCTATTTAAAAAATGATAATTTTAGTCTCGAGAAATGTAAATTCCCCGGGAATATTCAGAATTGGGCTGTATTTCTTCCATTCCTCTTTGTTTCTCTTTATGATTTTTCACTGATTTTTTATGTTGCTCGTTAAACCGAGTGCAGAAAAAAAAATTTATGCCATTTTCCTCGTTATATAAAGTATTCTATAGAAAGAGTTTGAATGCTCGTTAAATGCGAGCCTCGCTAAATCGAATGCTCGTTAAATTATTTTTAATAAGTTTATACTCAAAACTAGTCTTTTAGGCTAGTCTTTGACTACAAAAAAAATAATCATATTGTATAAATATATTACCATGATGAAAAAATTACGTTAGTTTTTGTGATTTTTCTTTTTCAAAAAAAATAAATATGTGCGTACCTTTTCTATAAAAAAGGTCCGTTTTGTGTACGTTTTGCTCAGTTTTTTTTGGCAACACTGCTACCGACTGAACAAAGAGCGTAAGCAATACGTGTGAAATGAGCGCCATCAAAAGATGTATGGCGTGAACACCACTGAATTAAAGCTCAATTGAAGTTAATGTCGGTAATACCGAATACCGATTCGGGTATCGCCCATCCCTAGCTTTCATTTTGTTGAAAATTATCACGGTTGCCACTCAACTTAAATTTTTTCGTACCAAACCTATCCAAAAAAGTATCAAAGCCGAAAAATGTGTACCAAAAAAGGTACATTGATTTGCGCGAAGTATTCCATTTATGGACAAAGTGTTTTAAGAGTTTCTGCGTGTCATGCATGCATTTTTTGTCTTTAAACGGTCTTTTTTTTATCACGCCACGCATGACTACAAGTACACGTGAATGTGTAAAGGCCGCTTATCACCGATTTGCAACCAGACATATTGTGTACCAAAGTACCAAACAAAAAAAGTACCAGTTTTCAAACTATTGTACCATAGGTGGCAACCGTGGTACAGACGTTTGCTCGTTTATTTTTCGTAATATATTAAAGATATATTTCATCAAAAGGCATATACTGCAGTTGAAGTTAGAAACTTACATTCACTTAATATATGAATTTTCTTAATAATGAGGTCAATTTATATATAATTTGTACACATTCTATCAAGGTTTTGAAATTAATCGTGCATTTTTATTGACGTGTAAGCGGTGACTTCACTACCGTGTTGACGTAGTATGTAATAACTAAGCAGCTTAATCCGTCATAGCTACCTATTTTAAGGCTGGTCTCCAGTTCGGTAAGGAATGTTAGCAGAAATGTTCTATTTATTTCTCCGAGGAAAAATTGTAGTACCACAGAAATTTTTAGTGCAACAGAGGCAATATGTCATATGTCACATGCGTCAAAAAAGTGAAACGAAACACAGAAATTAAAAAGGCGCGATTATAAACGTTCAGAATAAAAAGCGGGCGCATACGTATAAAACAAAGGAAAAACCAAAAAGGAAAATGGATAACAATTTGTAAGCATTAAGAAGTAATTGTTTGCAATGTAACTTGTGTAAATATATTGCATTTACTCTTAATTTTAGAAATGATATGGAGTTCTTGGTTTTTTTTGGCGTTTTTCTCCATGTTTTTCTGAAAAAATCCGAAAAATGGATGCACTATTTCTATACAATCACAACTGACCTACACCTTTTGTCAAAATTTCTCCAAGAAACAATTCATTTGCAATTATTTCTGCTGATAGCCTGGGTTACCGTGCACATTTTATGTCAAAAAAACGTATTAAAATATGTACTACTTTTTTGCCGAACTGGGGACTGCATGCAGAAAATTTCTTGAAGAAATATTTCTTAAGCATTTCTTTGGCTTTTTTTTATATGGAGTTTTTCATTCTTTGGGGAACTGGGGACCAGCCTTTAGATCAGAGAATAATCTCACTGAGAAATTAAAATGTGAGAAATACAAACGTGTATCTTCAAAACAGCATATTTCGCTTAACATTTTCTTCGTTTAAAATCGCTATTTGGTTAAGGCCGTAAAAACGTGATTCGTTTAACATCGCAATTTGCTTATTGGGGTTCAACATTTGGTTTCATATTTAAAATTGTGTTTGAAAATTTTCCAGTTAACCCCATAGGAACAAAAATCATCTTTTCGAATTATGAATTATGGAAAAATAAGGATAATGATGTCATATTTCCAATAAAACTATTACATAAATAACAATTGTGCCAGGGTTCATCAGACTTCTACTATCTCACTCCCACTTTATGTACTCTTAAACCTCTCTTGCGCGAATTGTGCTACAAAATATCATTTCAGTTAGTACAGTTAGTGCTAGCGCTGATTCCAAGCGCACAGAAAACAGACAGTCAGTTTTCAAATTTTATTCATCCCTTAAAACCCCTTTTTGGGGAAAAATGGATTTGCTCTTAATAGCCCATACTCAGATACTACGTAAGTAAGGTGCCCATTTGAAATACATGCAAAAAAACGAAAATTTACTTCGAAGTAATTTAGCTACTTTTGCATATACTCAGATGATAAGGAATCGAAAAGTAGGGAGTACACAGGGTTGCATCTGAATTTATGGATTTACTTCGGAAAATTATTGAACGTACTAATTCTTTATGCAAAGTAAGTGACAGGGCGGCCGATTTCGTCGCAAAACTACTTGTATTTCATGCTTCCATTTAGTTACAAATCGCATAAAGAGCGCACGCTTTGTTAATTTTTTTTAGAGAGCAATAGCGCCATCTGTGCCTCTTATAACGAAGCTGCAGAAAGATTGCTTACTTTATTTTATTGAGCAAGTATTTACTGCATATCTGAGTATAGGCTATAAAACCAAAAAAGAGTTTGTCGCAACCATGCTATTCTGTTGCTCGAGTTATGACACAAGATCTAAGAGAATTCTGAGAAGAAATACCATCTTCCAGGAATTAAGTACGCGTAGCATTCTGCTACATTTATTTTAATAAGTAATTTGAGTCTTGCTTTGAGCATCGATTATTTAAAAAATTCCCTTTTGGTTCAACAGAGCAGAGAATATCTCTTTTGTCGTTTTACCAAAATGTGTAGTAAAAACGCCCTCAAAAAGAGGAATATTTCTCAACTCGGCAACACTGACTCAGTTTTGATTTCATTTCCCCTTTTACCAAAATCTGTAGTAAAAATTCTCTCAGGAGGAAATTTTCCTCAATTTAGCAACACTGACTCAGTTCCCCTTTCACTCAACTATAAGCGTTTTGATTGGCTGACGTGTTTGAAGTATGCGTTAATTTGAGAAGTTTCCATGTAAACTAAATTATTACTATTTTAATACACAAAATACGTATAGATCATTTTTGATCACTTTTATGAAAAGCAGGTGAAAAGCACTTTTATTTTATGTATGAAGTATGACAACTGACTATTCAGGTAACAAATTATACATAAAAATTTTGGTAGCAGAACATTTTCAGCAGAACATATTTTTTTCCAAACCTGTTAAAGCACAAATTTTTTTTTTTGTAAACTCTGAAAGCTTTAAAAGAGCTTAAAAACATGGGTAAAAAAAAATTTAAATTTCGTAAAATGTTTTGCTAAAAAAAGTGAGCTCGGCTTAGGAATATCAACCAGCAAACCCATTTCTTTTCTAAGACGATCAATAATAATTTTCTTGGTTGCGTCTTTTACGGCCTTATCGAAATCCTCTCTGGCTTGCCATTTTCTAATGTTAAGTTTGTAGACAATATTAAGCACACATTCAAAGGACCTTATCCAAGCGTGCAATGTTGAAAGGCCATACTCATAAAGGCTTTCTTTAGGCTGTAATTTTTTTAGTGGATTTAGGTCGTTTGTGATTTCTGGTGAAGCGCCACAAATTCCACAACATTGGGAAGAAGAATGTGCGATCGCTGAGATTATTTTCCCATCAATCATCTTAAAGTGAAAGTTATGGGTGACATCAAATACTTCGTCTCCTTCACATATTTCTGTTGGAACTATGGCAGCTATTTGAGCTTTTATACCATCTAATTTTTTTTCTACTAACGATTTACTCTCTTTTTGAAAAATAAGTTTGATCGGCCTACAAAATCTTACAAAAGATGGGCGTGGATTGTGCCAAATAACAGGTTGGCTGATAAGTCCCCGGTCTAACAAAGAAAAACACATTTTTTTTGTCAAAATTCGTTTTTATTATTCAACATAGTTCCCTTCAAGAGCGATACAACGATTATAACGACCTTCTAATTTTTTTATACCATTTTGGTAGTACTCCTTCGGTTTTGCCTCAAAATAGGCCTCAGTTACGGCGATCACCTCTTCATTGTAGCCAAATTTTTTCCCTGCGAGCATCCTTTTGAGGTCTGAGAACAAGAAAAAGTCGCTGGGGGCCAGATCTGGAGAATACGGTGGGTGGGGAAGCAATTGGAAGCCTAATTCATGAATTTTTGCCATCGTTCTCAATGACTTGTGGCACGGTGCGTTGTCTTGGTGGAACTGTAGTGTATCCTTCGCGTAGAAGAATTAATATTTTTATTTTATAGTTTTTATTTCTTTATATCCTAAAGGTTTTTTATTTTGTTATGCTCGCTATTGCTGAGCGGCAGGACTCGCAAATCTATTTGGCGGCTAGCGCCCAATATCTCTATATTTATACGGCGGAGAAACGCCAATTATTGAGAATGGAAAAGCAAAAGGTTTCGCATGTAAATCCAATCTGAAGTTCCAACTGAACTTCAAGCTTTATTTATATCAAAAATATGTTAAGTAAGCATAAATGAATTACAATTGAAAAATATAGAACATATGAATTAGCTTGTGAGGTATGCTGACAAAACACTTTCCCACGATTCGACGACGCTGCCTGCAAAATATGTTGCTCGTGCAATGAGTGCAGCTTGCAAAGAATTTGGTCATATGAAACCATTTATGTCGTGAATGAAGTGGAAAAATGAGTTTGTGCGTTCGTGTGTATACATACTACACCCTCACCCTCTAGAGACAAAAAAAATTGTTGTTTTTTTTTTTTTTTTTTTTTTTTTGTATATACATACGAAGTAGAAAATTATTTGTGTTAAGCGTCTTAGAATATAGTATTGCCTTAAAATCTACATTTCGCCTTAAAAGTTTAATTATCGTGTAAAAATTTACTTATCGCATGCTTCTAACTAATGCTTAATATATAGTATCTATATTTTGTGTATTTTCTTACTCACATAGTTTTAAATTGTTGTTATGCACTAGTTTTCTTTTATTCTTATACAATATTACTGAATTAACACCTTGTCGTTCTAATATCTTAAAAGGACCTTCATAAGGACTGTCTAATTTCTTACCTGCATAATTTCTTAAGAAAACTAGGCTACCTATCTTAAATTCAATAGGATTTGAAATCTTGTCATAACATTCTTTATTTTTAATTTTTGAGTTAATCAAATTGTTTAAGTTTGGAAAGGAGAGTTAAATCAAATTACCGTGCAGCACATAAACTGCAGATATTTTAAATTTAACTTGTATCAGACAGCACATGAACTGTTGATACTCGAAGTCAATAGGAACGCTTAAGTGAATTGATCAGTCAAGAGTTTAGAATTGGACTTATTTTTATTGATCATTTGTACTTCTTTTATACAATTTTATTGCTTAGTATGCTATTCTTATGACCAATATTTTGTTTGTTTAATTAAATCGAATATTATGCACTGTTTTTTCTTGGAGGAAAGTGGACTGTAATTAGAATGCGAAATTGAATTTGTCTTGTGCAGAGCATCAATCAAATTCACCAAAGAAAGAAGGAAAACCTTGTATTAGAAAAAGACAAGAATTTATAATTTGAGCGAAGGAGCGCTTTATTACCTGAATGGTTGGAGTGGAGAATACAACTGAACTATCAATTTCAGTTGTCTTAAAGTTAGACTTAAAAACTAGGAAATTGATTGGAGAGTGAACTAATAGCGGTCTCCGTCTTTGAAAGCTTCTCTTTCTAATTCTCTTAATTTCTATCGAACGGAGATATAAAATTGGTGTGCGTCTGTTGACATAAACATTGCCGCCCGCCTTGCAGGATACTGCAAAGAGTATCGAGGTTAAAAAATTTTTTTTTTTTGAGAAAAAAAAAATGGCACCAGCTATTCGACGCGAGTCGCAGGAGGAGAATGAAAGAGAAGGCTCCAAAGACGACCACCACGGTCATGAATTCTGGAAAAGAAAAATATGATGTAAGTAACGTTTGCATATGTAAAAGGCATTCAATTGTATTTCAATTCAAGATGTGTATATTTCAAGTTTTTTTTTTTTGCTAGTGGAATAGCTATGTTAAAGCTAGTGGAATAGCTATGTTGAGGCTAGTGGAGTAGCTCGGTTTAATTTAATGAAATTCAGACGAATAGGTGCCGGATATTGCCCAACCGAATACGGTGTTTTGGCCAAAAGGTTCATTGCCTTGGGCCCGTCGGATACCTTCGATCATGATCTTCGGATAGATTTCATTACCTAGGACGATTGTGATAGGACTCGCTTGGAAAAATAATGGATCCGCCAATATTTGATTCCGATAGCATGATGCTAACACGGAGCTCACGGCTTGAGATGGAGATCGCACCGCAAGTTCCTCATGCACTTGCAGGATGACTTCCATCTTGACATTAAGATCATGTCGTGCACGTAGTGTTAAGGAGCAAATTTTCTCGGAGCCGAGCGGAGTGGTAGGAATCCGTAAGTCTCGGACTAAGTTCGCATGGATGCGATTGATCGGGCTGCATGCATCTATTAATGCCCGAGCGAAATGGTAATTATCACCCAGTTGGATGCGGATCTGAGCGGTCGGAAGAAGGATGGCCGTCTGGCGGTGTAACAATTCCGCTACTTCGACTCTTCGGAGGGAAGTTTGTCGAGATAATTGACCCAAGCGTTCGTGCTTGTGAAGAAGAGTGTGGTGCTTTTCCTTACAGTAATGACAGCGAGCAGTGCTTCTGCAAGTGCCAGTGGAATGGCGATGCGCTAAGCAGTTTGGACAGTATCGATGCAGAAGCACTGCCCTCATACGTTTTTCGGTATTCATCGCGATGAATTTCGTACAAAAAACGCAACGGATGCGCTCTCTTGCATACCCGGCATGCATATTCGCTCTGATGCGGATTCGATGGCACCACCTGAGGCATTATTGTCTTGTCGTCTATGAATATACGAAAAAAAATGATCTCTTCAGACGACGAACACGAGAGCAAAGAGGAGGACAACACACTTTGGACAATGCGTATTACTATGCCGGAAGGCTGACTAATTTAACAATAGGACGTGTAATAATACCGCGTTCTGTGCGAACATCCGCGACTCGAACGTGTTTATCCTTTCCGGGATATACTTTTATTACGCGACCGAGGCGCCATTGCATCACCGGTAAGTTTTCGTCACGAATAACGACTAAGGAATCTACTTTTAAATCTTCCTTTGCTTGTTTCCATTTAGTGCGCTTATGGAGTTCGGTCAAATACTCGTTCTTCCACCGAATACAAAACTCTTGGTGAAGGGCTTTTAGACGTTGCCAACGATTAATGATTGATAACGGGTTTTCATCAATATGAGGTTCTGGAGGAGCAAGCAAAGGTCCACCGGTTAAAAAGTGACCGGGTGTCAACGCGGCGATATCATCAGGATTTTCCGACATTGGAGAAATAGGACGCGAATTTAAGCACGCTTCGATTCGAGTGAGTACCGTCATAAATTCTTCGAAAGTTAATTTGCAAACTCCAATTACTTTAACAAAATGCATTTTAAAGCTTCGAACACCGGCTTCCCAGAGACCACCCATATGAGGCGCTCCGGGGGGGATAAAATGCCAAACAATGTTGTGACACATCTGTTGAGCGAGCACCGCGTCACGAGTTGCGAGCAAGAAGTCGGAATATAACTTTCGAGATGCACCGACGAAATTTTTTCCGTTATCGGAGTACAAATGGCTTGGACAACTCCGCCTAGCGATAAATCGGTTGAATGCTGCTAAAAACGCGGGACTGGAAAGATCGGAAACTGCCTCTAGATGAATGGCTTTGGTCGCAAAGCATACAAATATACAAACATATCCCTTGGTTATTATCCTAGATCTACCAGCAGCACTTTTGATGTCAAAAGGCCCGGCGAAGTCGAGGCCGGTGTGAAAAAATGGTTTTTCTAACATTGTGCGTTCAGGCGGCAGTACTCCCATTAATTGGGATCGGACTTTATGTTTATGAATAACACATGTTTTACAATTATGTATAATCGTTTTAATAAGATTTTTCACTTTGGGTATCCAAAATTGTGTTCTTATTAAACGCAGGAGTAGTGAGTTGCCACCATGCAAAGAAATTTCATGATGAAATTTTACCAAAAGGCGAGGGAGTTGGCAGTTGTACGGAATAATAATCGGATGACGTTCATTATAGGATAGACTAGCACTAGCCGCTAAGCGGCCGTTCACACGAATTAAATGTTTTGAATCAAGAAATGGATTCAAACTTAACAGCGAACTAGTTGACGTCACGGATTTTTTCTTTAGCAATGACATATAATCTATCGCGTATGCCCGTCGTTGCGCTAGCTGAAGAAGTAGGACTTGAACATCTGAAATTTCGTGACTATGAAGATGTACAGTGTTAGCTTCGAATTGGGATCGAGGTTCGCGTTTTTTTGGCCACGTCCGGTTCAGAAATCGATTAACGTATGCGAGGACTCTAACTGCTCTAGAATAGGTAGAAAATCTTTCCAGAATATCTTCCTCCGAATCGAGAGTGCCTACATGAACTCGAAGAGGCTTTTTCTCCATATCGGTTTCAAAGGGAACAGCTGATTTATGATTTCGCCAATGACCCAGGGGTAATGGAAGCCACGCGGGGCCATGCCACCACAAGTCGTTAACCCTAAGTTCCCTAGCGGTCACGCCTCGACTTGCCAAATCTGCAGGATTTGATTCGGAGTCGACATGGAGCCATATCGATGGGCCTATACACTGTAGAATTTTGGAAACCCTGTTCGCTATAAAATTCTTCCAATGGCAGGGGGGTTTTCGGATAGCCGCGAGACGATCGTCGACAGTCATTTTTAAAAATAGCGGACACGTTCTAATCGTATGCTTTTCTTTTGGACAAAGCTTGCATTGTGGTGCTGAAACATTCGCAGCGTGTGATTTAATATTTTTTGAATTCGAAGCATCGGCTTGTTTTTGAGTGGTAGACCTAATATCACTAAGTGTTTTCTAGCGTTTGATAGCGACTGGTCAAAAAGGAATCGAATTGTTTCCACGTGGGTAAAGTGTCTTTACTGGACAAGGATTGCTCCCAAAGAGCGAGAGTGGTATTGGGCAAACGCGTGGAACAGAAGTACACAAGCATGGAATCCCATGTACTAACATCTATACCTTGCAACCTTAATGCGGACAAGCAACCGTTGATAGCGCTTTGCATCTTCTTCAGCGCACTTCCCGATTCTGCCTTAATAGGTTCGACGCCAAAGAGAATACGGTATTGAGTGTTGACAAGGATTCTTTTATTCTCAAAACGATCTTTCAATGCTTGCCATGCGATAGAAAATCCTTCGTGAGTAAGCGGTGCCGTTTGGATAATTTCTTTAGCTTCCCCTTTTGTCTTTTGAAGCAAATGGAATAATTTCTCAACCGGACTCAACCGCGAATTTTGCCCGTAGAGAGCATCAAACAAATCACGGAACGAAGGCCATGCCGTATAATCACCGGCGAAATCCGCCATGTCACACGGGGGTAATCGAACGCCACCATGCCTATCGATTGGCAGAGTTGCCACGGGAGCGGCCTTCACTTGACTACGATCCTCAAGTGTATTCGTCCGCTCAGTAATAGCAGACAGACACCGAACGTACACGTTATATGCAGACTGATATTTCGATTTAACTATAGGAATAACTTGTCGTGCACGCCCTTTAGCTTCCGTGTCCTCAGCGTCATCTTCTTCGATCGCTTGGAGGTACTGGTCATATTTGCTCTTGACCACCTTCCACAAAATTCGAACTTCATCACTGTGAATGTCTAACGAAGCTATGGAATGCCTAGTGGGCTCTATGCTATTAAAATTCACTTCGAATTCGACTAAATTATCGCTGGCTCGAACAAATGCGTCAAACGCCATTTTGTTTCAAAAGTTTCCGTGAGAAAAATAAATCGAATTGAAAACGAGGAAATAAATTGAAATGAAAACGAACAAGTCGAAAAAATTTCACGTGTGAAAACAAAAAAAAATGGTGCAATAATATTTTTTCCCCGCACTGTAATTATACACAAGTGTCGTGGAATGAGTTCGTTGCTTTGTTTTTGTTTGCGTTGTAAGCAATGCTTTACTTTCAAACGTTCAAAAAAAAGAAATACAAACAATGTAAAAAATCGGAAGCAGAGAAAAAAAATTAAGACGCTACGATGCTGTCTTAAATGCACCGAATAGAATCAGCTGTCTTCAACGGAGAATGATGACAAGAAAGAGAAAAAAAATCGAACGCTTCTATGTTAAAGAAATTGACCAGCAACTTGAAGTCACTGACCACATAAATTTTGCCTCGGATTTGTATGTAATACGTATGTATGTAATAGAACGACAAAAATTAATGCCGATAAGCTGTTCCACCGCGCGGAGCTTATGTATGTGTATGATAGTTGCACAAATAAGACTCGATATTACAGCCTTAAATGCACTAACACTTCGAACTAACTTCAATTATGAAGCTGCGAACAAAGAAAATCAGGAAAGAGAAGAGTCGCGCGTTGAAGGAAAGTCAACCAAGGTGACTAATTACGATATGTATGTATGTATGACGGCACTTTCGCGGAATCTACGGAATCAGAACACTCGTACGTATGTACGTATGTATATTTTTTCTTTTTTCGCGCGCGATCAAGAAATGTATATTAACAAAAATATAGGAAATGCTTTTATAATAATGCTTTTTACTTTTATCTCAAAAAAAAATTTTTTATCAAATGCACTTTTCTACCCACACATATGCAAACGTACCTTGATTTAATAATAATTGAAATTGAAAAAAAAGCGCTGGATCGCTGTGATGACTCTCTGTCTTCAGGTTATTCCGACCAAAAATTTCCGAATATATCCGGCTCGAAGGACCAATGTTTTTTTCTTGGAGGAAAGTGGACTGTAATTAGAATGCGAAATTGAATTTGTCTTGTGCAGAGCATCAATCAAATTCACCAAAGAAAGAAGGAAAACCTTGTATTAGAAAAAGACAAGAATTTATAATTTGAGCGAAGGAGCGCTTTATTACCTGAATGGTTGGAGTGGAGAATACAACTGAACTATCAATTTCAGTTGTCTTAAAGTTAGACTTAAAAACTAGGAAATTGATTGGAGAGTGAACTAATAGCGGTCTCCGTCTTTGAAAGCTTCTCTTTCTAATTCTCTTAATTTCTATCGAACGGAGATATAAAATTGGTGTGCGTCTGTTGACATAAACATGCACAAATATATTGGTTACGTATGAGCGAAACGAAATTTGATATCTTTTGAGTTCAACGTATGACTTTTTGTCTTAAGTGCATTAAATGCTTACAAATGGTTTTTATTGTTTTTCATTCTCTTTTTTTATTCTTTCGTACAAAACTAAACATTCTGCTCCTCGGCGACAGTTTTTATTGCTCAACATCTTTAGTGGGCTTCGACTTTAACGGCATTGTTTGTACGGCGTGGAGAGGGTTGTGGTGGAATTTCGATTGTGATTCGTTTTTGCTGACAATGCTTTTTAAGGCGGAACATAACAAAAATTAGAGCTCCAAGTAGTATGAGAGGGAGCGCAGAATAACTCACAACTTTATGACTGACGGATAGATGACGCTCTGATGGCAATTGAATGTTGTGCTGCAGCTGTTGCTGGAATTTGGTGAGCTGTTCCAATTTGTTGTTGAGGTGATTAGGATCCAGATTAAATATTCTTTTTAGTTCTACAGGTTCACTGATAGACGTTAAATTACCAAATGATGGGAAAGCCGTATGCACTGTGGTTGAAGTTACTTCATGGCCTTGGATGGTCAGAAAACCATTCTTTAAGATGCAATTCGGCTGTATAGATAGCATGCCTGACGACATTATCGTGATTTCTTGAACCTCATCGCCGCATACAGCTGTAAGTTCCCTTGAGATGTTAGTGGCAAATATCCACTGATTTGATTGATGCGTTGGTATGAGTGAAATAGTATTATAAAGTCGCTCCACCTTGCAGTTAGGAGACGTTTTGTTATTAAAAAGCGCAATCTCGCATGATTAGCTGCCAGCATTTTTTCCGATCATTGCTTGGATATTTGGGCACAGATATGTGTCATCGATTGTCGTTATGCAATTGTGTTGATCAGCTGTGGTTAGGATTATGTATTGATCTCGATGATTGCTGACGGCCAAAAATTCTGCTCTCGGATTAAGCAGGAGCATGGTGTTATTCATATATACTGGTATTGGAATGAGAGCAAACATTTCGAAGATTTGATGATTGATGAGTGGTAAGTCAATTTTGAAAATAATGTGAGCCTTTGTTACGGCTCCCTTGGTGCGCATTACTGTGGTGATTTGGTTTAAAGCTTACCGACTACGAAAATAAGGGAAAAGCTTTGAGTTAAATTTTGAAATTTAGGTTTAATTTTAATTGAAGTGTTCTGGTTTTCAGTTTGGTTTTAAGTTTAATACAAATGATTTTTGTTTCGGTTTTTAGTTTAAGTAAAAAAGTTACACAATAGTTTAATAAAAGAATTTACAAATGTTTATCGGTCACTTAGAAATCGTTGAAGAGAAAACTAAACGGCGTTAGCTTCGGGTTGTTATGCGCACACGACTTTGTTCTCTTTTGTTCGCGTCTTTTCCGTCTCGCGTCTTTTCGGGAGCTGACTATTTCTTGCGTTCGTCGTTTCATGCGCACGTTGTAATCGTTTCTCTTTTACGTTTCTCTCTTTCGTTATGTGGTTTACTAGAAAATAATTGGTTGTGCATCCGTGTTCTAATCCCACAACTCGGCCATCCTGATTAAACATTCGTCTCGAATGTGTCTTCGTTTTCTGAGCTTGCATCGGCCCAGGGCTTCATATATTCGGCACAGGTTGATGTCAGGTTTGGACCCTCTCCATTACCGATTTTCCTTACGTTGTACGTGTCGTTAGGTTTCGCTTTTAGAACTTCATAAGGACCGAGGTATTTGGGTTTTAATTTAAGGCCTCCTCCAAATTGTGTCCTTTTGATAGCAACAATATCGCCTTCTTTATATTTCGCTGCAGGCTTACGCCGTAGATTATACGATTTTTTGTTTTCAGCTTGCACCTTTAGGATTTGATTTTTTGCGTTTTGTCGTCGCTCGTCTCTTTCAATCGAAAAGTTTGCGATTATCTCCTGCTCGATTATTTCTTTGATGACAATGTCTTCCTTGGTTCGCATCTTCGTTCCCGTCAGAAGTTCGAATGGCGTTGTATCAATGCTTCGTGAGTATGTCGAATTCAAAACTTGCTGGACTCTGGTTACGAATTTATACCATTTCGTTGGATCTTCAACGGAAAGCTTTGCCAACACATTGCTAATGACTCCGTTCAGCCGCTCCACCTGACCGTTTGCACGTGGTAAGCCGGTTGTAATCTTCATGTGAATTATGTTTTCTTCTTTGCAGTAGTTATCAAAATCTTGCGATACGAAAGCTGCACCACGGTCTGAAATAATTTGAATTGGATTGCCGAATACCATGCTCTGATTTTGAAGTCTGGTTATAACCTCTGCGGACGTTGTCGATTTTGTTGGATACAGCCAAGAAAATTTTGTAAACGCGTCGACGATTACCAAAATGTGTTTGTACATTTTGCTTGTTGATTCTAAAGGTCCAATGAAGTCGATATGGTAGGTGTAGAGAGGTGCGTCTACTTTGGGCAACGGATGTAGTTCACCTTCTCGTTTTCCTTGTTTCCGGTTTGAAACTATGCACGGCACGCAGTCAGCAACAATTTTCTGGATTTTTTCCTCTATTCTAGGTATAAAATAGTCCTTTCAAATGAGTTCCTTCGTCTTTTTCACGCCGAAATGTCCTTTGGCATGGGCTTCTTTAATAATTTCCTTTTGCAAAGTTTTGGGAACGACCAGGAGCTCCAAATCGTTGACAACTTTGTAGATTATCTCGTGTTTGATGAAGTTGTCATTGTATGATGGCTTCTCTTTCAGAATCTCAAAGATTGGACTGAGTTCCTCGTCTTCTCTTTGTGCTCGTTTAATGTTAGTGAGGACATTATTTTGCGTTATTGTTAGTACGGCGTATCGGCTGAGTGCGTCGACGTGTTTCATTCGACATCCAGGTCTGTGTTCCACGGTGTAGTCAAACTCCTCTATCAAGAGAATCCATCTCGCTACTCTTACCGAAAGGTCCTTTTTTTCGAGCGTCTTCGTAAAAGCGTTGCAGTCACTCACTATTTTAAAATGTCGTCCCAGTAGATAGATTCTGAATTTTTTCAGACTTTCAATTACGGAGAGAATCTCCAGCTCGTAGCTACTAAATTTGCTTTCAGCTTCCGTCGTTTTCTTGCTCATATAGTAGACAGGGTGGAAAGCTTGATCATCCGGCGATTTTTGCATGAGGATTGCTCCGTAGCCGTCCTTGGAAGCATCAGTGTGGACTTCTGTTTCGTGGTTTTGGTTGTATATTTTTAGAACAGGTTTATCAGATAGAATCGATTTCAGCAGATTAAATGAGCGCATCTGAGCTTCTTTCATTAGAAATTTCGCGTTTGTTTTTCTTAAGTCGGTTAATGGTTTGGCGATTAATGCAAAATTGGGCACAAATTTTCTGAAATAACTCGCTAGTCCTATGAAACTTTCAAGCTCTTTTAAGTTCTGTGGTACTTTATAGTTTTTTAAAACTTCAGATTTTACAGGTGACGGGTAAATGCAGTGGTTTTCAATGACATAGCCGAGGAATTCGACTCGTTTCTTTAAAAATTTACATTTTTTAAGATTTATTTCGAGTCCATAGTCTTTGCATAGTATTATTACGTTTTGTAAATTTTTAATTGCTTCGTTTTCATTAGTCGCAGGTATAATAATGTCATCGATATAGGGCAATGCGGTACCTTGACGCGTTAAGTCACGAAAAATTGCGTTTATGTGCCTTTGAAAAATACCAGGCGAGTTGCACAAACCGAAGGGTGCTTTGCGAAATTGAAATTGACCATTATGCGTCACAAATGATGTAAATTTTTTACTTTTTTCCCCCACGGGTACATGAAAAAACCCGTTTTTCAAGTCTATCACGCTAAATATCTCGGCATTTTGCAGTCTGTCTAATTGGTCTTCAATTAGGGGAAGGGGAAATCGATCTTTCACTATTTCTTTATTAATTCGTCTGTAATCAATGCACAAACGAGGGGTTCCGTCACGTTTTTTTACAAGAACGACTGGACTGCTGAATTCCGAGTCCGAGTTTTCGATAATCCCTTCTTTTAGCCACTTTTCGACCTGATCATCCACAATACTTCTTTCGATGAAGGGTAACCGTCTAGGTCGTGAAAAAATTGGAGTTTCGTCTTTTAGCACAATGTTAAGTTCGATATGCGTAGATTTAGATTTTTCGGGTATATAGTTTGAAATGATTTCTTTTACTTTTAGTTTTGCTTCGTCGCTAGCACTTTCATCGATTTCAAAAGAATTAATCTCTTCAATAGCGTCGATTTTCATTATAGAAGTGGATTCGTCATTTTCTTCGGGTGGCGTTGTATTGTCACTTTTTGTTAGCTTTTTAATAATTAGACCGTCTGGCGTTATTTTTATTTCTGCTTGCGCACAAAATTCTTCTCCAATTACTATATCTATGTCCATACAAAATGATGATACCACAAAAAAACGAACGTTAAACTCCTCGTTATCAATGTGAATTATCGTTTCGAAATAGCCTAAGGGTTTAATTTCGTTATTAATGTTTTTGCTGCCGAAACCAACCAAGGAAATATGTGATTTTGATAATAATGGTTTATTCAAGTCTACATAAACACTCTCCTTCATGATATTAAATTTGCTTCCCGTATCGAACAATGAAACATACAATAAGTTTTTAATTTTTACATTTTTGTTCATTAAGTCGCTTTTAAGTTTTAATTGGCGCACATTGGAATTTGAGTTTTCAGTTTTTCTGTTAGCACAGTCTTTAGCAATATGCCCGAACTTATTGCATTCAAAACATTTTGTTCCTTTCTCTTTGTTTCTGCAATCTACTGATTTATGCCCTTTAGTGCCACAATTATAACAGGTTATTTCTTTTCTTTCATTCTTATAAGCGTTATTATCATTTTTATTGATATTTTTGTGTTCTTTGCCCGACGTAAGTTTTTCTCTATATAGCTCAAAATTTTTTAGTTTATTTTTAAAATCCTCTAAATTTTTTGCTCCATATAACATCGCTTTATGCACATTCCCGTCGGGAATGCCATCAATTACATAACTCATTAAAGCATCACTTTGAATATTTCCGCGAGAAACCATTTCTTTCATTTGCAAAAAATATTCTATAAGGCTTTCGTCTTTTTTCATTTTCTTTTCACATAGTTGTTTATGTAAAATAGCACTGTTTGTTGTAGAAGGAAATTCATTTAGTAGTAGATTTTTCAATACTTGCCAAGACGTAATACCCCTTTCACTGTCAATAAACATTTTAGCTACACCTTTAAGACACTTTTTAGCAAATATTAGTTTCTGTATATCAGCCAATTGCATCATATCAGCCATTTGTTCGAAATCTAAAATCCATTCTTCAACTGACATTTTATTGCTTCCGTCGAAATTTCGAATTGAGTCTTGAATATCCCGAAAGCTAAATGAAAAACGTTGCATTTCAGTTATCCTCTCTTCAGCCTGAACCAGCCCTGTTCTGTTGAAAAAACGGTTGTCGCCGAAAGCACAATTATTGCTTTGCCTTTTCCACGAATTGTTTTCGTTTTCCTTATTCTTTCGCGTTCGTAGAACTCTTTCTGCGTCTTTAAAATTTTCTTTGCCGTCGTTGCCGTCGTTTCCATCGTCGCTGCGGCCGTCATTTCCAGCATAATTTCCAAAGTCGTTTCCAATGCTGCCGCTGCGTTTTCCACCGTTATATTTTCCATCATTTTTTCTGTCGTCTTTGTTTGCATCTTCATAGCGTGAGCTGTTGTCTTCGTCGTCATTATCGCGTTTCTTATCTTCGTCTTGAACGTCATTATCATCTTCGTATGAAAAAAACAATTTACCTTTTTGCAAATTATTGAAAATGTGCAGAGGTACGTCGTCTACTTTGTATGTAATTCCTAACATATTACATATCAGTATGAGGTCTCTATCGTCGAAAATTTCTGCAACGGTAGAACAAAGCGCTTCATAACGGGGATCATTCTGATCGAAACCGAAACCTTCGAATTTACGCAGACGTTCTCGATTATTCCGGTCACCTTCGAAACCGAATATGAATTTATGAAGAACCGTTATATTTCCTTTTTTGCTTACGCGTAGCATTATTCGAATATGTTCGAAATTTTCTAAGCACGACATTTTTCTTTTTCTTTTGCAATGTGGACCCTTGAAATTTCTTCGTCTTTGACTCTTTTGTTGAGCCCCCAATATATGTGGTGATTTGGTTTAAAGCTTACCGATTACGAAAATAAGGGAAAAGCTTTGAGTTAAATTTTGAAATTTAGGTTTAATTTTAATTGAAGTGTTCTGGTTTTCAGTTTGGTTTTAAGTTTAATACAAATGATTTTTGTTTCGGTTTTTAGTTTAAGTAAAAAAGTTACACAATAGTTTAATAAAAGAATTTACAAATGTTTATCGGTCACTTAGAAATCGTTGAAGAGAAAACTAAACGGCGTTAGCTTCGGGGTGTTATGCGCACACGACTTTGTTCTCTTTTGTTCGCGTCTTTTCCGTCTCGCGTCTTTTCGGGAACTGACTATTTCTTGCGGTCGTCGTTTCATGCGCACGTCGTAATCGTTTCTCTTTTACGTTTCTCTCTTTCGTTATGTGGTTTACTAGAAAATAATTGGTTGTGCATCCGTGTTCTAATCCCACATTATTTATAAAGATGTAAGAGATCATGATCGTCAAAGGGAAGTTTGTGGCCGTACGGAAGGTGTCCCTTGATGTTGCTGATTTCTCTTCTTAATTGTTGAAGTGTAAGAATTGTTGGGCTAATGTTTCCGTGGTTGGAATGAGTAAGTGCATTTATGAGTTCTGTCTGAATTCTGTGACCGTCTGAAGCCAGCATGCTTAATTGAACTGTTAGTTCTATTATCTGCTGTGAACGCCGCAACTGGGCTCTGCTGTGGTCTATCTCGTTCAACTCTTGTGTAAGGGCTTCTTCGAAGTGAGCGATGTGTTGCTGGGTGCTAGATGCGTCATCTTTGAGAATGTTGATAGTTGCATCTAGGACCGATGTTTGATTTTTTATGAAGTCTCTCAAGAACACTTCATTTTGCTTAACGTCGCTGATTGTTTTTGACATGTCTTCAGCATATTTTGAGTCCAACACTCCGAACAGGGCATGAGCCATGTTTCCAACAATATCCAAAGCTGCTCTTCGAGGTCGCACTGGGGTTATAAGATCTTCTTCTTGAAGGAGCTCGTTGCTAGATTGTTTGAGGTGCTGTATGAGTGAATGACATGAACTATCCACGGTGCTATCACAAATTTTTGTAAGTGTTGCAATTCCTTCTTCCAGTATTTTGTTTCTTGCCCAAATCGGATTGAGATCATAGTAAACAATGATATTCCAACTTCCGGTGATTAATTTGGTAGTGCCAATGCCGTCGAAGAATATTCCAGGATTTTTATCAAATCGTGTTATATTTACCGGTGTTGCAAAGGCTAATGGAAGCAGCAGAAGGGATACGATAATTGTAGTGACTATGGAACCACTCGGATCAAATTATCATTACCCTTGTAGAGTTGGAGCACTCGTCCTAATGGCCATTTCATTGTTGGGGCGTTGTCGTCTTTTATGATAACCATGTCGCCCTCCTTAATGTTTTGGCTCTGGACTCTCCATTTGTGACGGAACTGGAGTTCATTTAAATATTCCTGAGACCAGCGCCTCCAGAATTCTTCCCTGATATTTGTCACCAGTCGCATTCTGGCTGCTAACGTAGTTTTTATCGGTGCTACATGTGGGTTTACTTGAGTGGTTAATGCTTCGCCAATTAAGAAGTGACCAGGTGTAAGAGCAGTCATATCGTTGGGGTTTGAGGACATCGGTGTTAGTGGTCTGGAGTTGGCTTCGATCTCAATTATTATTATTTCAAACTCTTCATAGGTGAGTGATACATTTGCCATGCCCCTTAGAAGAAGATGCTTTGCGGATTTAACTGCGGCCTCCCACAAGCCTCCAAAATGTGGTGCCCTTGGAGGAATAAATTTAAACTCTATGCCATGATTGCTGCTTGCTCTTATGGTGGCCTGTTGTGCACTCTTTGAATAGATTGCTGTTTCCAGTTCTTGAAGTTGATTTTTTGTGCCCACAAAGTTAGTGGCATTGTCGCTGTAGAGGATTTGACATCTTCCACGTCTGCCGATGAACCGCTTAAGAGCACCGATAAAGGCTTCTGTCGTTAAATCACTGACCAACTCGAGATGAACCGCCTTGGTTGCAAAGCAGCAGAACACAGCCAGGTATGCCTTGTACGGCCTTTTTCCTCTAATTTTATAATGCACCCAAAATGGGCCACAATAGTCAACTCCGGTCTTAAAAAATGGTCTGGATGCCGTTACTCTGTCGGCTGGAAGATTTCCCATTAACTGCGTCATCAAATGTGGTCTTGCTCTGGTGCATCGAATACAACTATGGACTGTGTTGCGTGCTGCAATTTTACCCTTGAGTGGCCAAAACTGTTGTCTTAGGATATTGAGTAATGCTTGTGGTCCACAGTGAGAGTGTTTTTCATGTTTCATTTTAAACAGCAATTTCACAATTGGATCATTGTAAGGCAGCACCATTGGATATTTGGCATCATAGGCGAGTGCTGCAGCTTCAAGACGTCCACCAACACGTAACAGATTATATTCGTCTATAAATGGTGCATATCCGTTTAATTGGCTGGAAGAATTGACGGTTTTACACGCTTTAAGGTTGTTGATATCATTTTTGAATTCGGACCCTTGTACCGCCCTTACAATGACCTGAAGCGCTGTATAAAGTTCCAGGGGGGTTGGGGGGATGTGGCATGGAGTGGTGTGCTGGGTCTGAGTTTTTCTAACGGCAGTGATAAACCTTAATACGTGTGCAACCGTTCGTTGAAGAAAATCGAATGAGTTTCTGTGATTTATTTGGTGTATCATGTCAGTTAACCTGTTTTGTTCCGTGACCAGGGCTACTGTTTGCCTTTGTTGCATTTCAATATTCGATATAGACCCATCCTTTTTTGATGTCTGTGGCCATTTCGATTCGTTTCCGTGAAGAAATAATGGTCCATAAAACCATATATTGCAGGAGGAAAGTTTTTCTGGAGCCAGTCCCTGTGATAGCATATCGGCCGGATTTTCCTTAGAAGGGACGTGTCGCCACTGCTTTGCACAAGATAGTCGTTGTATTTTGCTGACGCGGTTTGCAACGAAGCTGTAGTACGCTGATGATTGTGAATTGATCCATGACAACACTATTTCTGAATCGGACCAGAGAAAGGTTGCTATATCTGGCCTTTTTAGATCGCGCTTTACCCTTTGCGTTAATTCAACCCCTAAGACAGCTGCACACAATTCCAGGCGTGGCAAGGTTTGTTTCTTTATTGGTGCCACTCGTGACTTGGCGCAAAGCAGATTGACTATGATCGTGCCATCTTTAGTGCATGCCCGAATGTAAATTGCAGCGCCGTATGCCTGTTCGGATGAGTCCACAAACGTGTGCAATTGAATATGGTCCGGCAGAACTAGGTTGTGGTTGAAAATATGCCGAGGAGTTTTCACATCGTTCAATGTGATTATGCCTTTTTGAAATTGCCTCCACTCATGCTGCAGGTTTTCTGGTAGCTCGTCATCCCAAGCTCGTTTTAGTTGCCACAATTGCTGTGTGAAAATTTTTGCCTTTACGAGTACCGGTCCTAACATTCCGAGAGGGTCAAATAATTTTCCAAGGTCAGAGCACACAGACCTTTTTGTTTGTGGCCTCGATGTTGATTGTATGTATGCTCTGCCACAGAGCTGGTCAGTTTTTGGGAGCCAGATTACTCCCAGGGCCTTTTGCGCCGGATTTGCTTCCGAATTGAAATCGAGACTTATCTCTTGATCCTTTGCAGCTACTCCAGCTAAGAGTTGTGGATGATTCGCACACCATTTTCTTAGGTTGAATCCGGCTTCTCGAAGTATTGCAGTCAGTTGAGTTTTTGCTTCCAATGCTGTGTTAAGTTTATCAGCTCCACTGAGACAGTCGTCGACATAGAAATCGTCATGCAGTATGGTGGCTCCTAGTGGATATCGCTCCATGTTCTTGTTGGCTAAGTGTTGAAGACATTTGGTTGCCAAGTATGTGGCCGAAGTTGTGCCATATGTCACTGTAGTCAGCCGGTAATATTTGATTTCTTCCGATGGGTCTTTTCTCCATATAAGTAATTGAAGATTTTGGTCACCATCTTGTACCAGGATCTGCCGATACATCTTCTCGATGTCTGATGTGAACACAAAACGGTGCATGCGGAACCGTAATAATATTGAAAAGAGTTCGCTTTGAACCGTAGGACCCGCTTGTAACACACCATTAAGTGCCAGTCCAGTTGATGTTTTTGTCGAAGCATCGAAAACAACACGTAATTTCGTTGTGGTGCTTTCGGGCTTCAGGATGCAATGATGCGGTATAAAGTACCTTGGTGCGGGGACATTTTTAATGTCGACTTCCTTCATGTGTCCAAGTCTTTCGTACTCGGTCATGAAATCAGTATACATTTCTCTTATGTTTTTGTCCTTACTAAGACGTTTTTCTAGTGCAAAAAAACGCTGAAGGGCAATTTGATGTGATTCGCCCAAAGCCGATGCATTCTCTAACCGTGGTAGTTGCACAATGTATTTGCCGTCATGGTTCCGGGCTATAGTTTGGTCAAAGTGGTTCTCGCATTCCTTTTCTGCGACTGTCATTTGTCGTTGTGGCTCATCCGCATCATCGATTCTCCAGAATCGCTCCAAAATTTGAGAGATCGCAGTGTCATTATCCACAACAACTCCACACGTGGCTGAGCTGTAAGGCTCTCCATCTATTTTTCCTGTAACAACCCATCCTAATGCAGTATTTTGTAATATCGGCAAACTGTTGTTAAATTTGATTTGTTCTGGTCGCATTAGCTGATGATAGAATTCGGCTCCAATTAATATATCGATTCTGTCGGGGTGATTAAAGTTTGGATCTGCAAACTTAATGTTCTGAGGGAGTGGCCATTTTGATGTATCGATTGTTTGCGTGGGTTGCGGTGACACTTTGTTAGGAAGAACCACTGCTTCAATTCTGGTGGAGAACTTGCCATGTGTCGAATTTAGCTGTACATTTACTCGCTGGTTCGCCTTTCGAGTGGCTCGGCCAATGCCTTCAATGCATAGCGATGATTCAACCAGTGATAACGCTAGTTTCTTCATAAGTCGCTCTGTTAGGATATTTATTTGAGAGCCGGCGTCTAGCAGAGCTCGGAACTCGCAGCTTCGTCCGTTGATTCCGGTAATTATGACTCTAGCAGTGGCTAGCAGGACGTATTTATGGCTGGGTTTAGGTTGATTTGATGCCGCTACTGGTGCCATTTCGGTTGTTTCATCCGTGCATGTTTTCTTTTCTGACGATGTCGCTGTAGATGCTGTGTTGGATTGTTTTTCGGAAATTTTTGTTGAATCATTTCTTTTAGCTGAATTTTCTAAATGTAATAGTGTGTTATGTTTTTTGGAACATTTAGCGCAAGACCGAGACTGGCATTCTTTTGCACGATGATCATTTTTGAAACAATTAACACAGAGTTTTTGTGATTGTGTCCACTTCAGCCGCTCTGCAACACTCATTTTGAGGAATTTTCCACAGTAATAAATTGGATGTCCCTCCTTGGAGCATACTTTACAAAGTGTGACCTTGCTTGCTGCAGCTGAGGTAGAAGGCTTTAGTTTTTGCTTTCCATTGACGACTTCGAGAGTTTGGAACCGAATTTGCAAGAAGGAGAGCAGCTCTTCCGTCGTTGGAATAGCTCGCGGATCCCTTTGAGATTGTTCGAACAAGAGATGGCCTTGTTTGTCTAATTTTTGAATTAGGATTTTGGAGAGTAATGGATCCCATTGAGAGGTGTCGATACCCATGTTGTTGATGGCCGCCAGACCTTCTATCATAATGTCGTGGAATTCCTTGATTTCCCTTGCGTCAGCAGTCAGTTTTGGTTGCATCAAAATTTTGTTTATTAATGTTGATATCAAAATTTTTTTGTTTTCAAATCTGTCCTGCAGGATACCCCAGGCAGTTTCATAATTGTTTTCTGTCAATGATAGGTGCCTTATTAATCTCTCAGCATCCCCCGTCACGTTCGATTTCAAGTACCACATTTTTTGTACCGCTGGTATTTCTTGGTCATGGACCATTCTCACAAACAGATCTGAAAATGTCTGCCATTTTAAATAGTCCCCATCGAACTTGTCTATAGAAATTTTCGGCATTTTGACTTCTGGCTGTCTTCTATTATTCGCTGATGTTTGCATTCGATTTTTTGACAGCATCGCCAACTTTTGTTGCACCAATTCCTCGATCTGGATATATGTGTCCATATTGTAGCCTTCTTTGCTTGGGTCAGAGCATTCTCCCCAAATAAAAAAGTTTGCATCTTCTACTTGTTGCCATAGCTTTTTGATTGCGGCTACAGCTTGTTCTGGTGCTTCTTCATATGTTTAGCTGTTCAATAGACGCCTCAGTGACGAAATCATTGCTCCTTGTTTACGCATGATTGGGCTCAGCCTGCTTATGTGTTCCTCACCTTGGTTCACATTTTGTAGTGGAGTTGCTTGTAGTGTTGGCTTTAGCTTACTCATTGAGGATTCAATTTCTTCTCTGAATTTAAAAACGAGATCCAGCATTTTCGTATAGAAATCGTCCTTAAAGTACTCTTCGTCGGACGGAATGGGGTTTATCAGTCTCATTTGGTTGTCATTGGATTCGAAACGAGTCCATGATTCGTCCAACCGCTTTAGTCGCTCTTCTAAGTAGCTTGGAGTCTGCTTTCTCTCCTTAGAATCCTTTTTGTAATTCTGTATGATTTTATGAATATTGTCTTCCAACGTTTTTTGAGATTCTATCAATGTTGAGAATTGCTCCATCGTGTAATGTATCTTCGGTTTTCTTCTTCTGTTGATTTATGTCCAACGTGTTATTGAAGTTTTTTGTTGAATGATGAATTGATGTTTGATTTTTGCCAATATGAAGCAAAACGTATCCTTTATCCTTGTCTGACCGAATATTGATGCGCGCGTTGAAACGGTTTGATTCGCGACGAACTAAACACAATTCACTATGAAATAACGGTTTTTTATGATTCCGCGTTTTGTGATCAATTTGATCCTGTTGGATCTTGGTCCACACTTGTATATGATGTGGGACCGTCGGGGTCACCAATGTTTAAGTTTGGAAAGGGGAGTTAAATCAAATTACCGTGCAGCACATAAACTGCAGATATTTTAAATTTAACTTGTATCAGACAGCACATGAACTGTTGATACTCGAAGTCAATAGGAACGCTTAAGTGAATTGATCAGTCAAGAGTTTACAATTGGACTTATTTTTATTGATCGTTTGTACTTCTTTTATACAATTTTATTGCTTAGTATGCTATTCTTATGACCAATATTTTGTTTGTTTAATTAAATCGAATATTAAGCACAAATATATTGGTTACGTATGAGCGAAACGAAATTTGATATCTTTTGAGTTCAACGTATGACTTTTTGTCTCAAGTGCATTAAATACTTACAAATGGTTTTTATTGTTTTTCATTCTCTTTTTTTATTCTTTCGTACAAAACTAAACACAAATACTTTCTTGCATTCTCATGTGCGTTTTGTTATCTCACTTTGAGCTCATTTTGAAAACGATCAAAATTGTAAATAGGTTCGTTACTGTAAATTTTTGTTGGCAAGCTTGGTAATCTTCCAAATATTAATTCAAAGGGGGTGTATTTTGTGCTCGTATGTGGAGTGGTATTATAAGAGAACGTATAGTAAGGTAACTTCTTATCCCATTCTGCGTCTTCAGTGCAACATAAAAGATATTCGTTGAAAACTCTATGATTTCTTTCTATTCCACCTAAAGATTCGTGGTGATAGGGTGTTGAGGTTTTTTGTTCAATGTTTAATAAACTACAAATTTCTGAAATAGTTTGATTTACAAATTCTTTTCCCATATCTGTTTTAATTGTTTTTAAATGACCATATATTAAAATGAATTTTTCTACTATAGTTTTTGCTACTTCTAATGAGTCTTTAGATGTCATAGGGAAAGCTTCGACGTATTTGCTTAAGTCGCATTGTAGAGTTAAAATATATCTGAAATTATTTGATGGGCGTAAGGGTCCTATTGTGTCAATTGATACTACTTCAAAAGGACTAGAAGGGGTTTCAGTGATTATCATCTTCTCTTTAGTATGTACGGTAATTTTATTTTTCTTGCAAATTTCGCAATTTTGTATGAATTTTTTTACCATTTTATTCATACCTTTCCAGACATAGCGTTGTTTCAACTTAGCTATTGTCCTGTTTACACCGGTGTGACCTCCGAGTAAAGACAAGTGATTTTCTTTAATGAGACGTAACTGATCAGGTTCGTATTTAATTGGTTCGGGGGGTTCGAACAAAATAATATTTATTGGAGTGCACAATCCCTTATTTATTTGTTTCTGCAGTGTTTCTTCATATAATGATTTTAATTCTTGTTGACTTATAGTTTCAAATACTAGGTCTTTCTTAGAAAGAGCTAGCTTACTTATGCCATTGCAGTGTAATATTGAAATCAGCTTCTCCAAAACTGGTTTTGTGCAGTATGCTTTGTCGCTTGATTCAATAAGAACATCGTTGTTAATGATGGCAAAAGTCTGCAGATTTTAACGCTTTGTACATTTATTCTCCCCTTGTGTTTGCACAAATTTAAGAATTGGCAAATTTCGTACATCCGAAATAGATATGCATTCCCACATGTGCGGATAGCTAATCCTCTTTGTGGGGGTAGGTGTTCTATTTGGATGGGTCACATTTTTAGTTGTACTTCTAGTTATTGCTGCAATGCATGGTATCAAAGTTTTTAATTCATTAGAATTTACTGGAATTCTAGAAAGTGCATCAGCATTAGTGTTTAATTTTCCTTGTTTATAAATAATTTCAAAATCATATTCCATGAGATCCATTCGAATTCTGGTGAGTTTTGAAGAGGGGTTTTTGTGTTTGAACAATGAAACTAATGGTCTATGATCTATTACTATTTTGAAAGTTTTTCCATAGAGGTAAGGTCTGAAATGATTTATCGCCCAATGAATAGCTAAAAGTTCTTTTTCTATTATTGGTTTATTTAGTTCGTGTGTATTTAAAGATCTACTTGCATATGCAATTGGAAGATCAGATCCTATTGTACCTTGAGAAAGTACTGCACCAAGTGCATAATTTGAGGCGTCTGTTGTTAAAATGAATTCTTTTTGCATATTTGGATATTGTAAGATAGGTGGATTAATTAGTGAGGTTTTTAATATTTGAAATAATTTTTCGCATTCAGGGCTCCAATTAAAAACTTCGTTCTTTTTGAGTAAATTATTCAGGGGGTTTGCCATTTCTGCAAAGTTTTTTTTACGAATTTTCTATAATAATTGCAAAATGCAACGAATCTTCTTACTTCATTTGAATTTGTAGGTCTTGGAAAGTCTTTCACTACCTTGCATTTTTCTGGGTCAGTTGTTACGCCAAGGTCTGTTATTTTATGACCTAAAAATATTACTTAGTTTTTAAAAAAGTTACATTTTGATGCATTTAACTGTAAATTGTATTTTTGTAATCTTTGGAATACTTGTTGAATTATGCTCTGATATTGTTTTGCCAAAAACTATAATGTCGTCTATATATATAAAGCATATATTGTCTAAGCCTGAGAGTGCTATTGTCAACATTCTTTGAAAACTGTTTGAAGCTAATTTTAATCCAAATGGAACGGTTTTAAAATGATAATGTCCGTTGTTTGTTGAAAAAGCTGCTAAAGGTCTTGATTGTTTACTGAGCGGAATTTGATGGAATGAATTTGTCATGTCTAATGTGGAGAAATATTTAGCACCTTCTAATTTATCGAGTACATCCTCCAATCTTGAAATGGGAAATTTGTCATCGACTAGTTTTTTATTTAGCTGGCGAAAATCAACTACTAATCGCCATTTTTTTTTTCTTGCCCTGAGTCTTTTTTTGGTACTATTAGTAAAGGTGAATTGTAGGGGCTAGTAGAATGTTCAATAATTCCTTTGTTTAGCAGTTCTTGAACCTGTTTATTGATTTCATTTAGTTGGCTATGGGGAAGGCGATAATTTTTAATATAAATAGGACTGTAGTCTGTTAGTACTAGCTTTTGTTCATAAAAGTTATTAACTGATAATTCTTCATTGTTTAAATAAAATAGATTTTGAAAAGAGCCGTTATTGATTTGCTAGTGGAATAGTCTAAATTTTGTAAATTCAAAAGCATTTTCAACTTTAACCATCGCAAGTTTAAATCGTTGGTGGACAAATATTTTTGTTTCCTTATATTAGTGAGAAGAACTTCTTTGTGGAATTAAATCAAAAATGTGGTCGATGCCTCTATGTGTAAAAGAAAAGGTAAAATTTTCATAGTTCATCTTTGCTCTGAACTTTGCAAAAAATCTCTTCCTAAAATTCCACTTGACCTTATAGGAAATGAATCATCTAAAACACTGAATTTGTGTCTTAAAACACTATCCTCTATATTTATAGGCAAAATACATGTCCCTAAAGTCACAATGTCTTTCTTTGAGATTCCTGAAATTGCACATGAGTCGCTACTGTCAATGCATATATTACACAAATGTTCATATTTAATTACTGATATATCTGCCCCTGTATCTATTAAAAATGAAAGAATGTTATTATTACATTTAATATAAGCATAATTACTGTGATAAAAATTTACAGTGAAATGAAAAATTTTCATATAATTCCCCGAGTGACCTAATCTGCAACCTGTTCGGTATCGGGGGTACTCAAGTTTCCCTGTTGCTCTGTGCCATTTACAAAAAATGCATTATGCCTTACATTATTTTGGCTTTGAGAGTTATTCAAATTTGAATTCTCACGAGCATTGTTGTTGTTGTGTCTTTGATTTTGGAAATTGTTGTTGTTGTTGTTGTATTGTGCACTTTGCTGATATGCGAGACGATCGCGCGTGCCTTGTCGGTTACCGTTGTTGTTGTTGTGGTTGTAGCGATTGTTGAAGCGGTTGTTGTAATTGTTGTTGTTGTTTCCTCTGCGATCGTATTGCTGCTGTCTGTTGTATGGTTGGTTGTTTTGATGGCTTGAGTTTGTCCAATGATTTTGTTGTGTCTGTCTGTTGTTATCATGTCTTCTATTACAATTTTGCCTCTGCTGATTACCTTTATGCTCGTTTTTTCCGTTGCGCTGTCTATACATCATGATACGAGCTTCTTCCGTATGATCTGATTCTTGCGCTATTTGGAGAGCCTCATTAAAAGTGGTGACTCTACTTGCTGCAATTGTTTGTGCTATGTTAGCATTTGTTATGCCTCGGTTTAGAACATTAAGGGCTATCACATCATTTGATTTGATTATAGCTGCCTTTTCTGCTGGTGTTTGCAGCGTTGAAATTTGTATTGAATTTAATTCCGAAATTAAATTTTCGATGGTTTCAGCGAATTTAGATATTGGTTTTCGGCCTTGTGTTGCTCTGGATAATTCATCTAATACAGTGTTTGCAGTTTTTCTGGGCTTGAATATTGCCTTTAAATTTTGTATTAGATTTTCTATGCCAGTTGTGCCAAGTAATTCGAGTTTTGTTTTTACTTTATCTGGTATTTTGGTGTTGAAGACTAATGCAAAATAAGTGGGTTTTTTACTATCTGGAATTTCTGCGTTAAATAATTTGATTAAGTTGATAAATTTTTGAGCATCTTCTAATCTGCCTGAAAATTCTGGTATGGCCTTAGTGTACTGTATCACGTTGAAGTTTGATTCTGTCATTCTTGTTTCTTTTTTATTTTTCTGGTATAATGATAAAAAGGACGAAACGCACGTTGCAATGACTTTAAATGTTATTAATTTTCTATGGTCTTCCAATTTGCTGTTCAAAATCGTGAGGATAGCAAAATATAATTCTCTTGCTGTTTTTGTGGCTGCTGTTTTTAAAAATTTTCCTCCGCGTCTTTAATAGCGTCGATCAGCCCGTTGTACAATTTTTCATTTTCTTCCTTTTTACTTATGAGAGTTTTCTTTGTGTATTTTCTCGTCGGGGTCTTTTTGAGATTGGACAAGTTATGTTTTAGACGCGTAAGTATTTCTTGCGTCAATGCTTCCATATATGATTAGTTGGATCTGACGTCAGTAAGGCATGCCACAGATCTAGCTGCTTTAAGAGCTTCTTGCCTTTTATTCTTTTTGTTTATTCTATAAATTTTAAGGGTTTAATTCAATATGCAAATGATTAGAATTGCCCACAAAATGACTTCGTGTTGATCCAGGACTTCTGAATGATAATTTTGATTGTTGATTATCTGAACCTGCGGGTCTCCCGATTGTGTTGTTGGCTTAGAGTTTGTGGTTCCCATGGTTTTTGGAAATGAAATGTATTTGTATTTCTCAAATGTGGATTTTTGTCTTCTAAGTATTTTCCATGAAGCATATATTTCGGTGAGCGTCTTCACTCGTCTATGACACAAAACAATTACAATATATTGGGAAAAATATATAGATATATAATCTTTTTTTGAAAATTTAATGAAAATTTGTGTATGTGATTCTCATCTCAATTTGTCTGAGCGTATAAAAAAAAATTCCATGGATTTGTTCAAAGCTTTAAAATTGAGTGGAGATAAACAACATTAATTTATGGCAAGGCTCCTAGTACTATAAAAATCTTTTTTTTTGAAATTTCTGCTTAGGCAAAGGAAATGTCAATTTTTTTTTTTTATTATTTTTTTTTTATTTTTTTTTTTTTTTTTTTTTTAGGAAAGGATCAGAAGGATCCAAATTTGGTCGGCAGGATCGCCATGTAGTGTATCCTTCGCGTAGAAGAATTAATATTTTTATTTTATAGTTTTTATTTCTTTGTATCCTAAAGGTTTTTTATTTTGTTATGCCCCGCTATTGCTGAGCGGCAGGACTCGCGAATCTATTTGGCGGCTAGCGCCCAATATCTCTATATTTATACGGCGGAGATACGCCAATTATTGAGAATGGAAAAGCAAAAGGTTTCGCATGTAAATCCAATCTGAAGTTCCAACTGAACTTCAAGCTTTATTTATATCAAAAATATGTTAAGTAAGCATAAATGAATTACAATTGAAAAAATAGAATCTTATGAATTAGCTTGTGAGGTATGCTGACAAAACACTTTCCCACGATTCGACGACGCTGCCTGCAAAATATGTTCCTCGTGCAATGAGTGCAGCTTGCAAAGAATTTGGTCATATGAAACCATTTATGTCGTGAATGAAGTGGAAAAATGAGTTTGTGCGTTCGTGTGTATACATACTACAGAACAACACTTTTTTCTTCTTCATATGGGGCCGTTTTGCCGCGATTTCGACCTTCAAACGCTCCAATAACGACATATTAGGTGATGTAAAAAGAAATCCATTATTTTTCCAATAGATGGCGTTATTTATCTGCATCTCGCGTTGTATAAGTCCGATCGTGTTCCGCTAGGGGGCATTAGAAAGATGACAGTTCCTACTAAAAAAAACTTTTTTGACACTTTTTTGATTGATTGATTCAGTTTTGTTTGAGAGCTTGTCAAAGATGGACATCAGCAAAGAGAAAATTCGCTACATTTTACAGTTTTTCTTCGATAAGGGAGAAAATGCAAGCCAGGCGGCTGAAAATGTGAATAGCATTTATGGATCTGATACTGTAACAGCCAATCGTGCGCAATTTTGGTTTCGTCGATTCCGTTCCGGTAACTTCGATCTCAAGGATGCACCACGCACTGGAAGGCCAATTGTCGAAAATGTCGATAAAATCATGGAAATTATCGAGTCCGACCGTCATGTTAGCACTGTTTCGATTGCAAAAGAGCTAAAGATTGCACAAAAAACCGTTTGGAACCATTTGAATAAGGCTGGATACACAAAGAAGCTCGATGTATGGGTGCCACACGAGTTAACGCAAAAAAACCCCATAGACCGAATTTCCATCTGCGAATCGCTGCTGAACCGCAACAAAATCGACCCATTTCTGAAGCGGTTGGTGACTGGTGATGAAAAGTGGGTCACTTACGACAACGTCAAGCGAAAACGGTCGTGGTCGAAACACGGTGAACCGGCGGAAACGGTGGCCAAGCCAGGATTGACGGCCAGGAAGGTTTTGCTGTGTGTTTGGTGGGATTGGCAGGGAATTATCTACTATGAGCTGCTCCCATACGGCAAAACTCTTAACTCGGAACTCTACTGTCAACAATTGGACCGTCTGAAGGAAGCAATCGCCCATAAGCGGCCAGCTTTGGCCAATAGGAGAGGAATTGTGTTCCATCAGGACAACGCCAGGCCACGCACATCGATAGTGACTCGCCAGAAGCTCCGGGAGTTTGGTTGGGAGGTTCTTATGCATCCACCTTATAGTCCGGACCTGGCACCAAGTGATTACCATCTGTTCCTGTCCATGGCGAACAATTTTGCTGGTGAAACATTCGCTTCAAGAGAGGCTTCTGAAATTCGACTGTCTCAATTTTTTGCTAATAGGAACGAGGGCTTCTATGAGAGAGGCATAATGAAATTACCTTTAAAATGGCAACAAGTTATCGAACAAAACGGCGCATATTTGACCTAAATAGGGTCATTTTAACTATCTTAAATAAAGCCCTCATTTTAATGCAAAAATAATGGATTTCTTTTTACTACACCTAATATAATAGTCACTGTTGATGGTTTTTCCCTTCTCAAGATAATCGATAAAAATTATTCCATGCCCATCCAAAAAAACAGCGGCCATTACTTTGCCAGCGAACTTTTGAGTCTTTCCACGCTTCGGAGACGGTTCACCGATCGCTGTCCACTCAGCCGACTGTCGATTGGACTCAAGAGTGTAGTGACAGAGCCATGTTTCATCCATTGTCACAAATCGACGCAAAAACTCGGGTGTATTGCGAGTTAACAGCTGCAAACACCGCTCAGAATCATCAACACGTTGTTGTTTTTGGTCAAATGTGAGCTCGCGCGGCACCCATTTTGCACAGAGCTTTTTCATATCCAAATATTGATGAATGATATGACCAACACGTTCCTTTGATATCTTTAAGGCCTCTGCTATCTCGATCAACTTCATTTTGCGGTCATTCAAAATCATTTTGTGAATTTTTTTGATGTTTTCGTCGGTAACTACCTCTTTCGGGCGTCCACTGCGTTCACCGTCCACCGTGCTCATTTCACCACGCTTGAATTTTGAATACCAATCAATTATTGTTGATTTTCCTGGGGCAGAGTCCGGAAACTCATTATCAAGCCAAGTTTTTGCTTCCACCGTATTTTTTCCCTTCAGAAAACAGTATTTTATCAAAACACGAAATTCCTTTTTTTCCATTTTTGTCACAATAACAAAAGTTGCTTCACAAAAGACGCTCTATCTCACAAACTAATTGACTTACAGACGTCAAATTTTGACACGAATCATTTGAAGGTTGCCACTATATAAAAATAGTATGCATTTAATACTAGCGACGCCATCTATGTGTCAGACCGGGGACTTATCAGCCAACCTGTTAAGTCTATTAACGCCTTTGACCTGAAGAGGAACAAAAGAAATCGCAAACAATTATTCATCTGTCTTGTATTTGTAACTGTCATTCAACATCTGCTTATATGGAGAATGCCCACTGCTGCCATCACATCGCCATTTATACGATAAAATCAATTCAGAGCATTCGTAATAGCTTAAAACTTCTTTTTGCTGCGTTAAAAGTCTTTTTGCAGTATGATCTACAAAACTTTGCAAAGTAACTTCCGCCCATATATCGCAAATTGAAATACCATTTTTTGAATAGCACTCCTTTTTGCCAGCCAAAAGTTTATGGTACGATGGGTAGATGTTGGCGTTATGGTTTCGTGCACCTGAACGCATTGGGGTGCAAGTGTTTTTCGTGCATCCACCATCAATGTATAACACTTAAGCCTCTTCGTTTGTGTAGGGTATCGGTTCTTTAAAATTAGAGCCCTTTTGTTAATTTTTGACCCTTTCGACGGGGAAAAACCTTCGGATTTGACAGTTTTCGCAGCATCTCTTTTTCCCGATTTATAAAGACTTGTTCCTGCAGCAAAAGTCAATTCTTCAGGTGACCAATTCTCCAATAAAGGTGCTGCTTTCATTCGTTTCGATTTCCTGCCTCTATCTAAAAATTCTTTTTACGGTCTTCCATGCTTGGTTGTTGGCTGTCCCTCTAATAATCCTTCTGCAAGACGTCTTGAAGAAGGCTTAGGTGGATTAATAAACATCCATTCACCCACATTTCATTGAAAGCCTCAAACACGAGCTTTGTTCGATTTGCATGTGCCGACTTTTTCTTCAAAACGCATAAAAACGCATGAGCAGATTGCTGCAAATCCTTTGAATGACTATCGTCTCCTATACTTTGAATCCCAATCTTTTCAAAAACATACGTTAAAACAGCAATAGTTTTTATATTTTGCTGTTTTTCACTGTGCCAAATATTATACAGTTCCCTCTTAGTAATCTGCATTTTCCACTGTAAACCAAAAAGATGTCGTTTAGGCAAAAACTGGCACTTGGTTTCAAAAGCATTGATACAATAACTTCACACACTTTACAAAAATTATAAAGGACAGTTGCCACTCATTACCAAGCAAAATTGTTTCTTCCGGCAACGTCGAAAAACTGACTTTTTTCCAGCTTGATTTGTGTTTCGGACCACTGTGAGTCGTCAATAAAAACACCACTACATAGTGACTTATTAAAAATTATTTTTAAAGGCAATGCTAGACTATGAACACAAGATTTAAGAATGATACCGAAATCCCAACTAAATCTATTTTAGTAGAAGTGTTCAATTGCGTAATACCCTGGAGAATATCACAGTCCGTCAAATTTAACGATCCAAAATCTCACCCATAGCTATGATCATGCGAACAGTGCCAAATATTTGGAATGCTCGAGACAGGAACAAAATTCGATTTAAAGAATGATGCAAATAAAATAGCAGACTCTAAAGGTGAGATGACACTACGTGTGCAATGCACGAATATTTGCTCACATATGTCATAAACATTGCACACGTAATGAAATCGACGAATAATTTGTTTGCTCAAAATAATTCTTACAATAATTTACAAATAAAATGTGTGCATTGCACGCGTAATGTTATCAACCCAAATTTCAACTGCACAAACATTTTGTAAAAATATGTACACGTGAAACTGTTTCCTCATACAGTACAATCTGCTGAAATCTCTAAAGTTTGACATTAGTTTCATTGAAATCTTTTAAAAACGAAACCTAGTAATATTGCGCAATCAACATGTGTGATATGTCCATATATTGTGCGAGAAAATGTTATGTGTGCAATTGTTTTTCAGATGTGTCACACATTTTTTTGAGCAATTATGTGTGCATTGCACACGTAGTGTAATACCCTGAGCAAATAAATGTGCTTCAAATTTTATTTGTTTCAGATGTGTCACACATTTTTTTGAGCAATTATATGTGAATTGCAAACGTAGTGTCATCTCACCTTAAGGCATTTGTAGAGGAAGTATCATTTAAATGCATAGTTATAGGAATTTTTGAACTCTTTTTCTTTGAATTTACAAAACGCCAAAACTCTTTCGGATTTCTCTTAATGCTGCATTTGATTTTTGATATATATCTAGTGAATAAGAAATTATTAAGGAAATTAAATTCACACATATAGTGCCGGTATTTAGAAAAATAATCCAAATTACCCGTACCTACATACTTTTTGTAGAATTTATTTCTAAAATTTTATATTTTTTTAAGCCCCACCGTTGTCCAGGGTATTTTATATTTACGATGGAAAATGCGCGGAATAATATCGCTGCAGATATTAAGTAACACTGACTTGAAGTTTCTGAACGCCAACTCGGTGTTTGACGGTTGCAACATCCCAGTCAATACTAACAAATTTATGATTTAGAAGATCAAAATTACAATTATTGAAATCGAAATAAAATGAATTTTTAGAACTATAAACAAGTGGTATTCAATTGGGAATACATCGGAAAATACTTAAACAATCTCTCAATTTAAAAAGTGTCCGTTTTTCGCTGTAGCCGTTGCCGGTATGGGGGCGAGCCCTTAATCGAACCTTGATCAACGAATCGTTTTCTCTCTGGTTGGACAGCACGATCTCGAGCGAAAACGGCGGAGTCTTTGATCGCTTCCGCTAAGACGGGCACGTCCACTCACTTCTCATAATTTTTGTCTTCTATCATAAGCAACCCAAAAAGTGCAAGAAGCCTGAACTAAAAGGAAAATCGCCAAAAAGGCAAAGTTTACTTCTATTATTTTCGCACAAATAAAACCCTTCATTTTATTAACAATCGCGTCGCTCAAACGCCGACAAACATAATCGAGTGAAAGAAAAAAAAACCGAATTTTTATTTTAAATCGCGTGGCGCAAACCGCCGTCAAACTAACACGAGGAAGGAAAATCCAAAGACGGCTTACCCCCTCCATCTGCAGCATAACAAGGTACGTTTGCCCTTTATTGTCCCTGACATTACCATTTGGCGATCCCGTGCCAGGAGTCACGGTATCAAGGTATCAGCTCCGGTGGACCATTCGGTGCAGAAAGAGTAAGCCAGTCCGTCCACGCGTACCACGCGCCACGACCTTTAACCGTCCTCCTGTTGCATGCTCAAGGGAACTGAATCGCAGTTCCAGAACACGTGAAGCGTATGCATTGATATCGTGAAGAGACTTTGTCTCGTGTCTGTCTGTCTCGTTTTTTGTGCAAGGCAAATAGAGTGACAAAAACATCATAGTGACTTAGCGTCTCGCAATCTAATTGCCGTTTCCTTGCTCCCTTCAGTTAAGAACGAAGAGGGGGAGTCGGCCGGCCAGCGAATTGTTTTTTCTTTTTCGCTGCTCTGAAAGTATTTGCGAATCCGTTTTTTTTCTTTGCTTCAAATATCAACCGCCCTTGGGGTTCCTGCGTGTAGATATATGAGATATATGTATATGCATACAACCATACTTATTGCGTTGGTCAGTTTCGCCATAGTGTGCCGAAATTTGCTATCAATCGCGTTCAGCAGTAGCGAGCGCACATGGAACATACACCGATTGCGCGTGCATTCTCGAGACAAGGGCAACAAGAATTGCAAGGCTTGTTTGTGTGTCGGCTCCGTTGTTAAGATGGTCTGTAACGTCCGTGTTCATATAGGCATGCAACATCACATAAATGTATGCTGCGATGCTTGTGCTCTGCTAACAGTTTGTGCATGGTATTGTTGTGATTGATATTTGAAATTTCTGCCAACAAATAATCGTAATCCCACTGACTTATTGAGTTCTCTGGCTATTAATATTGTTAATAGTTTCCCTACCCGCTATGCTCCTATTGCCAAGCCCAGTTTACTAGATTTTCTTTGCATTTCCAAACTATCAAATGTTCTAGGTTACGAACAGATTTCTTTACCTGGCATATCAGATCACAATATGCTATGTCTAACTTATGATTTGCATCTCAATAGGTACGCGCAAGATAACTTGTTACGTATCCGTGAAATCAAGCGAGTCAACCTAGACCTTTTGTATCACGAAGCTAATATTATGCCGTGGAATGACTGTTGGTTCCTTACAAACGTCAATGATAAACTTGAACGTTTTTCGAGGTTGGTACTGTATTTACTCAATAAATACGTACCCATAAAAAAAGTTGTAATTAAAACCCGCCTCGCACCCTGGTTCACACCAGATGTTAAACGAGCAATTAGCTTTCGAAATCGCTAATCGCTGGAGAAATAATCTAAATAGTAATAGGTGGGAGAGCTACCGTGTCGCCCGTAACCACCTGGATATTATATGTAGAAATTCAAAAAGGCTCTTCTATATATCACAATTTAATGTTAATTTACCATCTTAAACTTTGTGGAGAAACTTGGGTAATATCGGGATCTCAAATAAGAAGGAGTTTAGATGTGATCTTGATAAATTAAACCACTTCTTTCTTTCAGAAAATCAGTAAACCGCCCATCGTCTGTTTCAAATTGTCCGCAGTCGGGAATATCAATCTGCAAGTAGATTTTCATTTATCTCTATTTCAGAAAATGACGTAGTGAAAAACATTTTACGTATTAGGTGTAGACGAAATCGATCTTCGCTTTATCAAGCTTATCGTTCCTTACATTATCTCACCTCTAACACACATTTTCAATTTTGCTACTTCATCGTCTACTTTTCCCTTCACTTGTAAAACTGCAAACGTTATTCCCGTTCCCAACCATTTCAATTTAAGGATTTCCGGCCTATAAGTTTACTTTCAACTCTTTCCAAAATTTTTGAAAAGTGCCTTAATTTCCAAATTGTTGACTTTGTAAATTGTAATAAACTCCTTAAGGAACTACAATCTGGGCTTAGAAGGAAACATAGTTGTACAACTGCCACTTTAAAGTTTCTCGAGGATATTCAGCCGTCTTTTGATAATGATGAGCTTAATTTCCTGATTTTATTGGACTTTTCTAAAGGTTTCGATACTGTTGACCATAAAATACTGGTAGGAAAACTGAACCATTATTTTGGCTTCAGTTGCAGCGCTAACGATCTTTTAAGATCATACTTATCCGGTAGAAAGCAAAAAATTGAGATTAATAATTGTTGAAGTGAGGGAGAGTAAGAAAGGGACGTAGAGACATTCGCACCGAGAGGAATTTCGGAATTTCTAACGGTGGTTTGAGGATAAAGCTCTTCACAATAAACGTCCTCTGAAAGAGGCAGAGGAGAATTTGGAACTTCTTCTCGTTCCCAAGACGACTTGAGTAGCTCCGAGAGCGCGAGTGTGAGCGCGGTCGGCAAAAGTAATTGCGTCTGGCTAATCGATACGTGCGCATGTGCTTGCGAAGTAGAGGCTCTGTTGGCTGTTACAAAATTCGAAGTCTTCGGTGGCGCGGAAGCTTGCGCCGGATGGCTCGTCGTAGACGGGCCGTCAGCCTGAAGAGGCGTCGGTGTGGTTGAAGATCCTTGACCCTTTTGTGTAGCCGTTGGATTCGGAAAATGAAGAAGCGTATGATGCGATTTTTTGGACTTTGCGCAACTGAAGGCACTATTACACTTTGCCTTTTGATGACCAGCCGAGAGGCAATGGAGACACCGACGGTGCTGCGAAACAGCTTGGACACGTTCGTCGACTGACATCTTGAGAAATACATCACATTGACGTAGAGGTTGGTCGCCGCGACAGAGGACGCAGACTCCGTTGGTCCGCTGTTGGGGAAGAAACACGTTCGTCGAAGACACTTCGGGTTTTACAGCGGGATGGGGAGCCTCCAATTCATTAAAGCTGGAAAGACGTTCAACAACTTCATAGCGCTTAGTCAAAAAGGCATACATTTGTGGCCACGTTAGCACCTCTCGATGTGACGCCAGTGACTGTTCCCAATGTGCGATCGCTTGCGCCGGAAGACGCCTGGAACAGAAATGAACGAGCAGGGCGTCCAAAATAATGACGACTCCATGACTTTTCAGCATCTTGAGGCAATCGTTGACGGTTGTCTGTATGCGCAGGATTCCTTCTGGCGTTTCATCTTTGACAGCAGGCAGGTGGAATAAATTTTTTAATTGATGATCGACGAGGTTGCGTTTCTTCTCATATCGCGCCTTAAGAGCCTCCCACGCATGCGTAAAGTTGTCGCCACACAGCGAATAGCCTTTAGCGATAGCACCCGCTGCTCCTGTCGTCTTGCTGCGAAGATAGTATAGCTTTTGCACCGGTGGCAGCCGAGGGTGATTGACGTAAACTGCGGTAAACATGTCTCGAAATGCTGGCCAATTATAACCACCCGAAAAACCTTCAGTATCACACGGTGGTACCCTGATGAAATTGTCTTCTCCATAAAAGTCGTTAGGTGGAGGAGTCGCCCGAGTGCTCGAAAGCGGTGCTGGGGGGTGATTTCTTGTAACATCTCTTGAACCCTAGCTCTGGCTATCATCTGAAGATCGCGACACTCGTGATAACTAATTTCAGCAGAATCGGCCGCCTCTGGACTCCAAGCTCCTTTATCAACCGCTGCTCGATACGTTTGGCGTACTTCATTCCAATCACACATGAGTTGTTCGATTTTAATCTCTAACAATTGCTCGCTTTGATTCATCGGATCGCTGTTCATGGCTGCATCACACATGTTCTTGAGGTCAGCTACCGCGGAGTTGAAATGCCGTAAGGGATCCATATTGTTTACGGATATTGATCACGAAACCCGATTCTGACGATATTACTATCCGAAGAATTCAATGCAAGCTCCATCAAATTCACCGTAAAAATGAGAGCAAACTTAAATTACCGCCGGCTTTGATGTGAGCTGGATATCTTCACCTCCGCAGCACTCCACAAATCTCCTGCAACCCCAAATTTAATTAAAGAGACACAAATCGATTCAATAAATTCATCAATATTCAAATCCGAATAATTTATTTGTTCGGAAAAACAAAGCTTTTCATAAAAATTTCAAACTCCCTGCGTAACCGACTTCTTGACGCACTGATAGCAGTGCACCAATATCGACGCATATACCTATGTGCTGTTATCTGCACGGATACGTTACCGACCGTCAAACAGCGGCGCTCACATACAACGTGCTTGGAAACTCTTTCCTTTTTGTTTCGAGCGTGCACGCTTGATCGATATAGGTTCGATGTTCGATCGCTACTGCTTAAGAGATTGGTCGCAACTTTCGACACACTGTGGCGAAGCTTTTCACGTTGCACATATGTATATATGTATGTAGGTGTATCAGCTCGCATGCACGGGCGCTTGCTATGGACAATTGCGCGGTGTTATTTGTTCGAAATCACAACGAAACTCTCAAGCAGAAAGAGCAAGTAAAGCAATAAAACGTTTTCGTAAAGCCCTTCAGAGAGCCGAAAAAAGGAAAAAATCCAATTCGCTCGCCGGCCGACTCTCTCTCTTCGTTCTCAACTACCGGAAACGAGAAAACGACAACTAGACCGCATAGCGCCTGGCTACTATGTTGCTGTTGTAGTCACACTATTGTGCCTTGCCCAAAAAAAAACCACCGTTTATACTGACAGGCAAACGGGTATGCTAGCAATATGAAATGCTGTAGTCGAGGGGAAAGGGTGGATCGTCCACGCTTCTATTGCGTGCTACCCTGCAAGTGCTGTGACCGCTAGTCGGTGCCCTTGAAACTGCACCAGGGCGACTGAAGGTCAGAGGCGTGATGCACGTGGCGCACTTTCTCACTTCCTACCAAGATTGGTCCATTGGAGCCGATTCCAGGCTCCTGGCACGGGATCGCCAAATGTTGAAGTGAGGGAGAGTAAGAAAGGGACGTACCTGTGGTTCTCCGGAGCGCTGCTTGGTTTCGGACTGATGTCCGGCCGATGTGCTGGGTTCTGCGGCGTTTTTTGGGTTGAGTGCGCGACGCGATTGTTGCTTTTGAAAATTGAATATTAATTTTATTAAGTATAAGAATGGTGGCCTTCGTGGCGTCTTACGGAGAGAAAAAAATAAACACGTGCCTTCTTGGCGATATCTTGATAATTATCAAAATTAGTTCACTGTTCTTTCTTTTTCCTTTTATTTTTTGTCCACTTAACTTCTAAGTTTCTACGTTTTTTTTTATATTTTTTTTGTTTCGATTTAAAATTTCGGCTGTGTTGTTTTAAGCGCTCCAGTAAACTTTTAAATTCCAACATCCGTTTAGACAGAAAACTACAAGTTAAGTCGTATTTCCTCGCGAACGGCTGAGTATTGTTGTCCAGCCGATTCCCTGCTTTTGGGCAGTGAGTTGAGGAATTAAAATCCAAATTTCCTCAAAGTTAAGTATATTCCAAAATCCATTCATTCCTGTTTGTTTACAAAAACACTTTTATAGACAGAGACAACTGTTTGCTGCAGCTGTTTCAAATGTCAGCTGGTTCAAGTGATGCCAATATCTCGTTCACCTCCAAAAAATAGCGTCGACACAAACCATGGGTTCTTAGCTACAGAAGATGCTATAAATCAAGTTTCACAACTACCCAACAAACAATTCCCTCACGACAACGAAAGTTTTCAACAGTTCGCAGCTAACAGCCAATTTTCTATGTTGAAAAGCCATTTTCAGAGGCAACGTTCCAATTCCACCGGCGAAACAGTTCCAAAATTCATTAAAAAAAAGGCAACTTAAATCTAGCTGATCCTACAGCACCTCCCATTAACAGCGCTACAACAACAACAAACGCGTCGACCTCAGGTAACGCAGCTATCGAAGAATCTATAAACTCAAACAATATTTCAAAAGAACAAATCGAGCAGAAGGCGATGCTGATTGGCATGCATCGCTACGTTAATATAATTAAACGTAAAAGAAGTCCAACTGGAAAACACGCTAATAGGGCTAAACTAAATAAAACGGGAGTCATATCCACCCCCACTAATATGTTATCGGGTAACCGTTTTGCTCGACTAGCTGACAAATCGAATGATAACTCATCCGAAAATCAGCCTACTAGAGAATTCAAACCGCCTCCAATTTATTTGCGTGAGCGGAGCTCTAATAGCCTCGTTGCCAGCCTCATTCGCCTGATAGGCAAAGATAGCTTCCATATCGTGCCATTAACTCGTGGGAATATTCACGAGACAAAAATCCAAATTTATAACGAAAGAAATTATAGAATTGTCGCTAAAAACTTAGAAGACAGCAAAAAGAGTTTTTATACTTACCAACTAAAGAGCAGCAGAGGCATTTCTGTTGTAATAAAAGGCCTTGAATCAGATATAGAGCCATCTGAAATTAAAAAGGCCTTGGAAGAAAAGGGCCTCCAGGTCAAGCATCATATTAATATAATAAATAGACAGAAAGTTCCTCAGCCCATGTTCAAAATTGAACTCTGCCCCGATGCTGTAAAAATAAGGAAAAATTAGAATCACCTTGTATATAGTTTACAGTATCTTCTTAAACGTAGCGGACCTGTGCAATGCACAAATTGCCAAGAGTATGGTCATACAAAGACATACTGCACCTTACGCATAGTATGCGTCATATGTGGAGAGTTTCATCACTCTTCCGTCTGCAATAACAAGAGTAGCAACAATCTTATTTTGAAAAAGTGTAGTAATTGTGGTGGAAACCACACAGCTAATTACAGGGGCTGCCCTATTTATAAGGAGCTTAAAAATCGTTTCGTTTTACAGAAAGAAGCCACCTGTAATTCTCAAAAACAAGTATTTCTAACTCGTTCATCGGCTCAAACGCAAGCCAAATCAATTCCGTCCGTCAATCCCAGCTTATCCTTCGCTGATGCTTTAAAATCTGGTGTAACTAACGCACAGAATGTACCAAAACAACTGAATAGCAGTTTGGAAAATACAATTTTCAATTTGACGTAATGTATGTCACAATTTATGGCATCAATGCATACTACACTACAGGAGTTAGTGCGGACGCAAAACCAAATGCTCCAAATTCTTATCTCCCAAAAATGAGTATGTTGAATATATGTTCATGGAACGCTAACGGTATAGGCCAGCACAAACTAGAATTAATGCACTATCTCTCCGATAAATCAATTGACGTAATGCTCATTTCAGAGACACACCTGACAGATAAAAACAATTTTTATATCCCCGGGTTTAACTTCTATAAAACAAATCACCCTGATGGTAAGGCTCATGGTGGTACAGGTATATTAATTCGCAGTAGAATTGACCATTTCTGTTTAAATTCATACTCTAAAACCTACTTGCAAGCAACATCCATCTGCTTACAAACGAACGGCAGCAACCTTACTCTGTCAGCTATTTATGCACCACCCCGCTACCCTGTAAGTGAACAACAGTTTTAAGAACTATTTAGTTCGTTAGGCAACAGATTTGTAGCTGCAGGTGACTATAATGCAAAACATACCCACTGGGGCTCACGGCTGATCAATCTAAAAGGTAGACAACTATATAACACTTTAATTAATAGTGGTGGTGGGCTCGATTTTTTGTCACCCTCCCAACCAACTTACTGGCCCACAGACCATAGAAAAATTCCAGATCTTATTGACTTTGCCATTGTCAAAGGAGTAGATAGGTCAAGTGTTTCAACCACGACTAGCGTTGATCTTTCTTCAGATCATTCTCCTGTGCATTTTCGACTTTCGGAATCATCCACTCACTCCAAGCCAGCCCTCGGACTAACGGCCTCCAAAACAAATTGGCTCAAATTAAAAAAAATATGTAGCCACTCATATAAACACAAGCTACACAATAGAGTGCAAAGATCACGTGGAAGATGCCGTAAACGTACTTAATTCTATTTTAACGTCAGCTGCAGAAAATTCAACTCCACCATATAATAAAAATACAAAAAGAGATTTCACCACCAATAGTGAAATACAAAGACTTGTATTAGAAAAGCAAAAGAACAGGCGCGAATGGCAACAAAATAGGTCCCCAAAAGCCAAACATAGATTAAAGGCAGCCACAGAAGAGCTGAGAAAAGCGCTGCAAAGAGCAAAAGATCAGGAATGTCAAAATTATGTCTTTAATCTTTTACCACATAAGTTAGGAAAATTGTCGTTATGGAAAGCGAACAAAACCTTAAAAACACCCATACAGGGTGAATCTCCGATTAGAGACTCCAATGGCAATTGGGCACGCAGTAATGAAGAAATAGCGGCTACATTTGCAAAGCACTTGAGCTTTGTGTTTCAACCTAATCCACCCCCAATTCATGGTGAAGCTCCTTCACTACAACAGAATTTTCATAATTTTCCGATTCGCTTCCACGCATATGAAATAAAGGAAATCATTAAACACCAATTGTCCCCGAAAAAGGTACCAGGTCATGATCAGATAACTCAAAAAATGATTATAGAGATGCCGTTTATTGCTATAATTTTTGTCACAAAGCTTTTCAACTCAATAATTAAATTTGCACATTTTCCGGCTGCATGGAAACGATCATTAATCACTATGATTCCAAAGCCAGGCAAGGTTACAATAGTATCGTCCTATCGACCGATAAGCCTCCTTCCATGCCTCTCAAAGCTATTTGAAAAGGCATTGCTCTCCAAGTTGACTCCTTACATTAATGGAAGCAATATTATTCCATCTCATCAATTTGGTTTTCGAAAAAATCATGGAACGATTGAGCAGGTGAATCCTGTAACAAACGAAATAAGGAAAGCATTTGAATATAAAGAGTATTGCTCCGCAGTTTTTCTTGATGTGGCTCAAGCCTTCGACAGAGTTTGGCACGAAGGCCTCATTCTCAAAATTAAGAGCCTCCTCCCTCCAAATACACATGAAACACTTGCGTCTTACTTAAAAAATAGATCATTTCGGGTAAAATATAAGGATCATATAACACAAGATATTGAAATAAAAGCAGGCGTCCCCCAAGGAAGTGTTCTTGGCCCCTTTCTATACTTATTATACACCACAGACTTTCCCTTAAGCAGTAGCACCACAATATCTACTTTTTCTGATGATACAGCAATTATAAGTCGGCAAAAATGCCCAATTTCAGCTGCTAGGAACCTTCAAATGCATTTAAAATTAGTTGAAAAATGGCTAGCTCTTTGGCGTATAAAAGTAAATGAGCAAAAATGTAAGCACGTCACATTCACACTTAAAAGGGGAATCTGCCCACCCGTATCTATTAATAATATTTTAGTACCACAGGCCGACAATGTAAACTATTTAGGTTTCCATTTGGACAAACGTCTTTTTTGGCGCAATCACGTTGAAGCCAAACGAACTCTCATGAAATTAAAAGCCTCTAAGCTTCATTGGTTAATTAACTCACGCTCTCTTTTGAACATTGAATACAAGGTGCTTTTATACGTAAGTGTTATCAAACCGATTTGGACGTACGGGCTACAGCTATGGGGCAACGCTAGCTCCACGACTGTAGAACTAATACAAAGAGCTCGATCGAAAATTTTAAGATTAATTACAGGTGCTCCATGGTTTATCCGAAATGAAAACATCCACCGCGACCTCAATGTACCCATGGTTAAAGATGAAATTTCGCGATTTAAGGCAATCTATAGCGAAAAACTTAGAGGTCATCCTAATGAAATGGCTAGATGCCTAGCCTCCACTTTTTCACAATCCCGGCTACGAAGAAACGATCGCCACACCACTGTGGAAGCTTCCCAGTTTGATGATATACTGTCGGGAAGCACTCACGTCGACCAGCACTCCCATCGCAACAGCGACCGGCTCGACCAACGTGGTTACGGAGCGGTAGCTCCTACGTAAACCAATCATGTCGTTCAGTCTCCCCGTCGTGTCCACGACCGACTTGGCGACAGGGGCGCTTTGCCGGCCTCTGCCATAAATCGATACACAACAGATTCCGGTAAATTCCTTCACTGGCAAAAACTGTTTCGCCATAAATTTCGCCATGCAAATAAAAAAATAAAATAAAATAAAATATTTATTATTTAAGCCCGATCCCGTGGCACATATTATGTACAAACAACAATATATGAGTTCTTAAGCCCGCTCCGAGGCACGTTTATCTTGTATAAAAAATTTATTATTTAAGCCCGATCCCGTGGCACATATTATGTACAAACAACTATATATGAGTTCTTAAGCCCGCTCCGAGGCACGTTTATACAAGAAACTTTACAACCGAAAACTTTTGTAAAGTTATGTAAAATTAGATTTAAGATTCTACAACTTATTGTTAGTTCTTTACAAATAAGAAGATTCAATAAACAAGTCCCGTTCAAAAAAAAATAAAAAATTTAAAATTTGAATATATATTCGACGGTGCGGAGCGGCGAAGCGCGCGTTAGCGTAAGCGACCAAAATAGAGTGCCTCGCCGTCGCTGGAGTTCGAGCTGTTGAACCAGAGAGAGAGAGAGAGAGAGATCAAAGTTTCGTTCAGTTGTTTTGAATAAGGGCTCGTCTCCATAGCGGCTACGGCGAAAAACGGACAATAATATTGCCTCTGCATTATGTGATGTTCCATCTGGGGTGCCTCAAGGATCTATCTTGGGTCCCTTATTATTTTGTTTATTTGTTAACGATATCGTATTTTGCTGTAAAAGTGTCTCAATACATCTTTATGCTGTCGATGCCCAAATTTTCATTTCTAGACCTCTTGGTTTATCTGAAGATCTCGTTTTAAGGAGGAATGATTATCTAAGATCAATTACAGAATGGGCTATTTCAAACAATCTCTGATTGAATGCTGCTAAACCAAAGCGATACTAATATCTCATCTTGACTACGATCTTGGGCACCTTCCACTTCTATGCCTGTGCAATTCCTATATTAAATTTGACAAGGATGTAACTAATCTTGGTTTCAATATTAACAGCAAGCTAACATGTGTTGATTATGTGAATAACTATATTGCCAAAGCCCACTTTGTCCTTAGAAAGCTGTGGCAAACCTCGTCACTTATTCCGGCCGAAACTAGAATGAAACTAGTTCGATGCTTAATAATAGCCATCATAACATATTGTCGTTCGTAAGCTATTGTGTTCTATATGCCAAAATTCTTTTTTTGGGAAATCGCTTTTAAAGTTTAGTTGTTAATTACAAAAAACTCAACCAAAAAAACTCTCCTTGTTTTATAGCATATAGAAAATTATGTAAAAAAGTTTTGTGAGAAATGAAAAACGATATGTTTTCAGGAAACAAAAAATTTATTTCACTTTATATTCACATCATTTTAAACTTCATCCAATTAATATATTTTAGTTACACAACTTAACCCTAGAACCGTGAATTTATTTTTACCTACATATATTATTGTTTTCAGTTTATTTTAATAGAAAGAGATGGCCAAAATTATTAATTATGCTATGTTTTTATACCCGACTCACTGTGTCGAGGGTATATTGCGTTTGTGTGGTTGTGTGTAACACCCAGAATCAGTTGAGATAGACCATACAAAATATATATAGAAATGATCCGCGTCATCAGGAGATTCGATTTAGACATGCCCGTCTGTCTGTCTGTCTGTCTGTATACAGTTACCTTATCCAAGGAGTTGAGCTATCTTGATAAAATTTGGCGTGCGTGCTCACCGGGATATGAGTAAGAACAATTCCGAGAATGGACCCGAACGGACCATTTTTAGGGGTACCTCCAGTACTAGGGTCTGTTACGAAAATCACAAAAACTGCTCTTAAATCGAAGTTTTTGAAGATATTTTGATGAAATTTGATATTTGAACATGTTCAAAGGCAGGTAATATTATTGCCAAAAATTTGAAAAGTGGGCGTGGACGAAAGGCGTTTTTCGAAAATTGTCTCCTACACCCCTAATTCAAATGGGACTTGAACGAAATTCGCCACTTATGCTTCCTTTGTAGCCTTAAACATCCTTCCAAAAACTTTTCTTGATCGGTCCATTATTAAGGGTACCTCTAGTGCTAGGGTCTGTCACAAAAATCCCAAAACTGCCGTAAAATCGGACTTTTTCGAATTATTTTAATGATACTTAAAATTTGAGCGTATAACTAAGCCTCCGATTATAGTTCAACAAAAATTGGAAAAGTGGGCGTGGCAAAGAGCGGTTTTCATAAAGAAATTTATCAAAAGTCGGTATATGGGGCCCCTTATGGCCTTAAACACCTCTTGATATAAAAAATTATTTGAACATGTGTGTATGTCTCGGGTTTTCTATTGGAAGGCTCGACTGACTATAACACCCTTACTTGTTTCCTTTCCTTTTTTGTTTTCTCCCTTTCATCAAGTGCAACGTGAAATAAAAAAATTAAATAAATTAAAATCGAGTTAGGATGTTGTAGTCAGATAAGCCTAAGAAGGCAATACCCGACACATTATACATAAAAACACACAATATAAATACTTTTTAAGATAACCTTGGCCGCGTCCACTAATAAAATTTTTTTTAAGGATATTTATGAGCACGGTAGAAGTTCATACATAGACCGAATTTTCTTCTATTCTTTTATGAATTGTGGGCGTGAGAGACATATTTCCAAAATCTCCCTTTTGCCACGCCCACTTTCCAATTTTTTGGAAATAATATTAATGGCCTTAAAATAATATAAAATTTCAAGTTTAATCAAAATATCTCAAAAAATGCAAGCAGCTTTTATAATTTTTAGCAAAGGCCCTAGTACTGGAGAAGCCCGAATATGATGCGATCAAGCCCATTCTCGAACTCAATATTACTTATGTCGCCTAGCATCTCCATACCAAATTGCGTCAAGAAAGCTCAACTCCTTCGATACGAAAACTGTATACAGACAGTGAGACAGGCAGACACACGGACGGACGAACGGACATGGCTTAATCTCCTTGAGACGCTCATCATTTATCTACGCACAGTCGCACAGCTGTTTTCGCCGCGTTCGGTTGCGACTTTGAACGCTTCAGAGAATTGAATTGGTAAAGCGGGTGAAGCGCCAATAAGAAGACACAGAATTTGTCACTTTTTCTCGAGAGTCGATCCGTGTTGCTGCTGAGTCGGTTCCAGGGACCTCCGCTCGTAAAAAGTCAATTCAGGAGTTCAAATTTAACTTTTCTTTTTCCTCAAAGATAAGTATATTTCGTGTTTGTATATCCATATACACATAAATAGTTAACAAAAAACTCTTTGTAGAGAAAGAGACGGCTGGTTGCTGCAGCTGATACAGCTGTCAGCTGATCATCAATATTGAGTGATGCCAATGGATCGCTCACCTCAAAAGCTTACTCAAAAGCTTACTGAAAAGCTTATCGTTGACACAAACCATGGCATAAATCAAGTTCCACAACAACCCAGCAAACCAATCCTCAGTGACAAACTGTCAAACAGTCCGCAGGAAATAACTATTTCGCAGTGGCGAAAAGCCATTTCCAGAGGCCACGTTCTTTCTCCTCCAGCGAAATCAATTTGAACTCTCTAAAGAAAAACTGCTACGTGAACCCTGTTCAAACTGCTATATCGGATGCAGCTCCAATTTCTTCTCACATGCCTTGTGCTTCAATAAAAAGCTCACCTAATTCAGGTAACGCAGCTGTAGATGCAATTAATAATCAAAATAATATGGGGAAAAAACAAAGTGAACAGCAAGCGGTGCTAATTGCCATGCATCGGTACGTTAATATAACGAAAAGAAAAAGAAGCCCGGCGGGAAAAGGTGATGCTAGGGCTAAACTCAATAAAATTGATACCATATCAACTCCTCCTAAAACCTTGTTAGGTAACCGATTTGCTCCACTAGCTGAAAACGCCGATGAAGCTTCATCCGAAAATCAGCCAAAGAAAGAACTTAAACCGCCACCAATCTATTTACGTGAGCGTAGCTCTAACGCACTTGGTGCCAGTTTAGCTCAACTTTTAGGCAAAAACAACTTTCACATTGTCCCGTTGACAAAAGGAAATATCCATGAAACCAAAATTCAAACAAATACGGAAGAAAATTACCGCAAAGTAGTTAAACACTTAGAGAGTCGAAATAATAACTTTTACACTTACCAATTAAAGACAACAAAGGAATTGCTGTAGTGATAAAAGGTATAGAAGCAGACGTTGATACCAACGATATTAAAAACGCCCTTGGCGAAAAGGGTTTCCATGCTAGGGCAGTAATAAATATTATTAATAGAGCTAAAGTTCCGCAGCCAATGTTTAAAGTTGATCTTTTAACAGACAACCTGAAGCTTCAAAAAAATTAAAATCATCCTATTTATAATTTAATATATTTATTAAATCGAAAAATTACAGTTGAAGAGCCACACAAAAGAAATGGGCCTGTCCAATGTGGTATCTGCCAAGAGTTTGGACACACTAAAACACATTGCACATTACGCACTGTGTGCGTTATATGTGAAGAGCTTCATCATAGCTCCGTTTGCAATAAAAAACTGCAGAACGATCGCAGCTTAGTTAAATGCAGTAATTGCAAAGAAAACCATACCGCAAATTACAGGGGCTGCCTGGTCTACCAAGACTTGAAGCAGCGTATTAACATTCGAAAAGAATCGGCGCGAAATCCTTAAAAAAATATTCTTGTGTCTGCTTTAGCAGCTCCTCGAAACTTTGCTTCTAATCCAGTTATGTCATATGCAAGTGCATTAAAGTCCGCGAATACAGTAATACAACCTACAAATTCGGCTAGCAATTTAGAAATTATGATTTCCACACTAACACAAAGCTTGTCCCAATTTATGCAATCAATGCAAAGCTCAATAGACAGGATTGTGCAAATGCAAACACAATTAATGACAGCTCTTTTGGCAAAAATATGAGTATCTTAAAAATATGTGCATGGAACGCAAACGGGTTAACCAAGCACAAGCTTGAATTACAAAATTTTCTTACCCGCGAAGAAGTTGACGTAATGCTTCTTTCCGAAACCCACTTAACAAATAAGAACTTCTTTTCAATTCCTGGGTATATATTTTACAAAACAAACCATCCGGATAGTAAGGCACATGGGGGCACCGGTATCCTTATCCGAAATAGAATACGGCACTTTTTCTCAGGTTCCTACGACAAAGAATTTATTCAGGCCACAACAATATGCGTGCAATATAAAAGTAAAAACTTGGCTATATCGGCAGTCTACTGCCCACCTCGATTCAGTGTCAGCGAAAGAATGTTCTTAGATTTCTTTAAAACATTAGGAGACAAGTTTCTTGCAGCAGGGGACTACAACGCGAAACATACGTTTTGGGGTTCCCGTATTTGTAATCCAAAGGGACAACAATTGTACAGGGCAGTTGTTGACAAAAATAATAGACTGGACTTTGCTTCCCCTAGACAGCCTACTTACTGGCCGACAGACCCAAATAAAATCCCTGACCTTTTAGATTTCGGAATCACAAAGGGCATTAAAAGGGAATATATCTCAACACGCTCATTGTCCGATCTATCGTCAGATCATTCACCCATAGTTTTCCTTCTACATGAACTTCAAAGACAAGTTCAGGTTTCTTCCAGACTAACAAATTCAAGAACCAATTGGTTAAAGTATAAAAAATATATAAGTTCACATATTCATACAAATTATAAGATTGCAAACATGACCACATTGATGATGCCGTTACAGTACTCAATTCTATTTTAACTTCGGCAGCAGAGAGCTCTACCCCTATCAGTAGCAATAGGGAAAGCAAAAATCCATCAAATGCCGAAATTGAAAATCTAGTCTCTGAAAAAAGAAGATGTAGACGCAAATGGCAACATTCCCGATCGCCATCATCAAAACATAAACTAAAAGAAGCTGAAAAGAAGCTTAGAGCTGCTTTAGTTAGAGAAAAACAAATTCAACAACAAAATTTTGTTCAAAACTCTTCTCCGAAAGGCACATATCAAACAGCCTTCTGGTCATCAAGTCGTCTCAAGACCCCCGTAGAGGGTGAATCCCCTATTAGAAATCCAGATGGCAGTTGGGCGCGTAACAACGAAGAGAACGGGTACTTTAGGGTACATAATCCGAACTCATCCCGAAAACACTCAAAGAATTTTCATTACTATTACTCCAAGAGACATTTGCAATGTCATAAAAAATGAATTAGTATGCAAAAAAGCCCCTGGGTTTGATTTTATTACCCCAGTAATGCTAAAAAATTTACCATTGGTAGCGGTGATTTTTTTAACAGTCCTTTTTAATGCTATGATAAGGCGCGGATATTTTCCAAATGTATGGAAAAGGTCGGTTATAAAAATGGTGCGTAAGCCAGGAAAAGATCCTACTTAGGTTTCATCTTCTCGACCTATTAGCCTTCTCCCTTGTCTCTCTAAATTATTTGAAAAATTACTGATATCCAAATAAACACCATTTCTCCAAGAGCAAAGTATTATTCCCCCACATCAGGTTGGTGTAGAAAAAAACACAGTACTATCGAACAAGTAAATCGTATTACTAATGAAATAAGAAATGCATACGAACATTGCGAATACTGCTCAGCTGTTTTCTTAGACGTCCAACAAGCTTTCGACAAAGTATGGCATGACGGGCTTAAATACAAAATTAGACGCTTACTTATTCAAAATGTTCACGATGTCTTCGAATCTTACCTTAATAATAGAAAGTTCCAAGTAAAACATAATTCGTTTACAACCAAAGATTTTGAAATAAACGCAGGAGTACCGCAAGGTAGTGTAGCCGGCCCTTTTCTTTATCTCATATTTACTGCCGATATTCCTATCGAAAATCAGGTCGTAATATCAACGTTTGCTGATGACACAGCTATCTTAAGTAGACATAAAAATGTAGTAATATCAGCTTCCAAGCTTCAAACTCATCTTAATAAAATTCAAAACTGGCTGGCTTTGTGGCGTATTAAAATAAATGAGTTAAAATGCCATCATGTCACATTTACGCTCAACCGAAAAGTCTGTCCAGACCTATTTCTGAACAATATCCGAATTCTCCAAAAGGAGGAGGTAACATACCTTGGCATTCACCTAGATAAAAGATTGACTTGGCGAAAGCACATTGAGACCAAAAGAACTCAAATTAAACTAAAGGCTAACAGCCTGCACTGGCTCATAAACTATCGCTCTTCCCTCAAACTGGAATACAAAATTCTTTTATACAATCAGATCATAAAACCAATTTGGACCTACGGCTTACAACTCTATGGTAATGCAAGTGCTTCAAATATAGATATCCTGCAAAGAGCACAATCTTAAATACTAAGGTCCATCTTAGGAGCGCCTTGGTTTATTACAAATGAAAATATTCATAGAGAGCTCAACATAGAAATGGTTAAATCAGAGTTCACCAAAATTAAAGAGAAACATTTCCAAAAATTGCAAAGTCACGTGAATCCTCTTGCAGTAAGACTCGCAAATACGACCTCAGTTTCGAGATTAAAAAGAAAAGATCGACCAGCAGTGTGAAAGGGCTCCAGCCGACAATTCAGCAAGTGTGAATTAAAAGTGCAGTCCTTGCACAAAAAGCATCGGTGCTTTTTCTATCTAATATATATCGCGTTTTCCTCTGCTCATGCGTATTCCTTACGCACGCCATCGCCGGAGCTTATCCTAGCTAATCCGCTGCGTATTACTCGTTAAGATCGTGGCGTATTCCTTACGCATTCCATTCATCCATACTTTTTCGCACTCAAGCGTATTCCTTACGCACACCATCGCAGAAGCTTATCCTAGCTAATCCGCCGCGTGTTACTCGTTAAGATCGAGGCGTATTCCTTACGCATTCCGCCATTTCATACGTTTTCCTCATTTAATAACAATCGATAAATGCATAATTGGCTCAACCTTCAGCAGATTTATGCCCAGCTTTTCCTAACCGAGGCCAGTGAACAAATTATATTACGTATTATAAGTGTATGATCCAAATATGCTTAATGATACGTATTTATGTAAAATAGAATTAAGATTGTTAAACTTATTGTTAGACTCTTTTATCCAAGGAGTGATTCAATAAATAAGAATACTGTTTAAAAAAAAAAAAATAAAAATTTATTTACATATTTTCTCTCCCGGGAGCAATATACCCTCGACACAGAGTGTTTCGGGTATAAAATTAAAATGCAAAGACTTCCAAATTACTACGAACATTATTTAGTCTTGCATATGGAACAATATAAAAAAATATTTTTTTATTCGGTGTTTTTGCTTCGTTTTTTGTTCTATATGCACGGTTTCTTGCATATAGAACACAATAGGTTACGAAGTTTGTCACTAGAGTGTTGTATAGCACAAAGTCGATGTCTCATACTTCAAAAACTATAAGAGATATTAGAAATCTGATTACACAGATCGATAGATCTTGAAATGTTTACCTAAAAACCAGTCTTTTCTCATTTTTTTCCATTTTGCGGTATAGAACACAATAGCTTACGAACGACGATATAGCTCTATAGTATACGGCGATATGGACTCTGCGTCCCTCCATAAGTTACAGCTTCTGCTAAATAATTCTGCCCGTTTTGTTTTCTCTAGAAAAATTTTTCACCATATATCAAGTTTTTCTGCGCAAATTTTAAAATGCAGCCTGTCCGATCACTTAAAAATTCGTAGTATCCTGTCGAAACACAAGCTAGTATATGAAAAAACTCCTGAGTACTTATTTAGAAAACTACCTTTCTATTCTTCTCAGCGCACTCGAAACTTAATACTCCCTTACTCAAAATATCGTTCCTCGTCGCGCATGTTCTTTGTAAGTGCTATTAAACACTGGAATGAATTACCAAATGCAGGTAAAGCCGTAAGAGATGCTCGGTGCTTCAGACTGGCAATAAATGAGCTTTTAGGATATTTGTTTGAAGTTAATTCCTCTAATTTTTATTTTTAAGAATAATACTTATATTTTCTTAATTCCAAAATGTATTTTCCGAAGCAAATGCACTATAAAAGACTTTAAGTCTTACCACGTGCAAAAAAAAAAATAAATTAATGTGGTATAATCTGGATTTAATTGCGATTTGCTTTCACATATTCAAACGTTTTGATTTTCTTTCATCCAATTTGGGGTTGCAGGAAGCTAACGGAATGTTGCAAAAGTGAAATTCCTTATTTAAAGTGCGCTACGACAGGCATTCACCGAAAATTTGTTCGGCCTCGACTCTTACGGAGTGATCCAATTACATCGATTGCGAAAAGAAAATTCTTAATTTTCATGGTCGCCGCTATACAACTCAACGAGATTAAGACGCATTGCTTCAATCTCGATTTCACAATAATTTTCTGCGAACATCGTGGCGTCCAGTTGCAATTTCAACTTCTAGGTAGAGGATCTCAAGAGTTTGTGCCTTTATGCAGCTAACTGTGATTCAGGGACTTCGGCGGTGTCGCTGCTGGAGCTCGTTGCGGAGGACATCAAAAGCGCTTGGCAACGCGTCACCAACGCCTTCAGTGTAGCTTGCGAACGAGTTTAATGGAGTGCTGGAGTCATCGCACGTGCTCGGATTGCTTTAAACGAGTCTCAACAACTCCAAGTTAAAGCTCGAGCACAACTCAGCAGCATGTTATGGGAAAAAAGACATGATTTTACAACGCAATCTTGTTCTTAACATCAAGAGCCTCCGGCCTGGGAACAAATTAATGCTGTCATCAGACGCCACTGTGAAGCTCTGGAGTGTCATTCCAAATTCACACAGTTTAAAGCTCCAACTGCAGCCTTCAACCAAATGGATACTTCAACAAACAAGTCTCTTACACAAGATCGAACTGCTGAACCGTGTATTTTATGCAACGGAAACCATCCGCTACGGAAATGTGCTAATTTTATCAGGAAGCCTTACGAATATCGTGTTCAAACTAAATCACAACATAAACGTTGCATTAACTGTCTCGCTGCTAATCATCAAAAATCTAAATGTCCTAGCAACGTTAACTATACAAAGTGCCATCAACGACGTCATACCATGCTGCATTTTTCAAATGCTACTCCAACACCGGATGGATAAGTTTCTTCACCCTAATTGACATCTATACCGGAGATTGGTCCGTCGACGACCAGCCAAACGGCGCATATTTTTGCGCAACCGAAGACTTCATTTCTATATATATTTTGTATGGTTTATCTCGACTGGTAATGGGTGTTACACACAACCACACAAACGCAATATACCCTCGACACGGAGTGTGCTGGGCATAAACATACATACAACTAAAGGGCATGCCGATGGGATCATCACTATCACCGATCTTGGCAGACATTGTAATGGAAGGTTTACTGGATAATGTTATTATAAATCCAGAACAAAAACCCAAACTACTAACAAAATATATGGGAGACATTTTTGGAATATTTGACAAAGAAGCAATAGACGATACACTAATATCATTCAATGAATACAACAGAAACCTTAAGTTTACCTATGAAGTGGAGGAAGATGGGAGACTACTATATTTAGACACAGTTGCCGTTCGACACAATAACGTTATAAAATTAGATTGGTATCAGAAACCAACAGCGTCAGGAAGAATTATAAATTACAAGATTCTCAAGATCCCAAGAGTATGATAATAAATATTGCGTTCAATCTTGTAAGAAAAAAATGTACAAACTAGTGACGAGATTTATAACAACGACAACAAGGGAAAAATTTTTGAGATCCTGACATAGAATTACATTCCAAAAGCTACAAAAAAAGGTCTAATAAACAGATATTATAAAGAGAGAAAAACGCAGACGACGAACCAAAAATATGCAAAGCAATGACTATGCAACATCGCGATGAATATGCCACACACAGTCAAACAATATTTTTCTTAATTAAAAACTTCAGTAAATACGGAAGAAAAAAGTAACGTACCAAATAAAATGCATAGGGAAGGGAGAAGATAAGTGTGATATGGTAAACGTAGGTACAACAAAAAACAAACTCAAACACAGAATAGCACAGCACCAATCCCACCAAAGATGACGCCGTAAAGATTTAAATCAAAAAGCAGCGCTTGCGAACCACTGTTCGACATCGGGCCGTGCAGCAGACTTTGAAAACGCAAGAATATTATGCGAAGAGAGTAACCACAGGAAACGGCTGATTCTGGAGATGCTGCACATCGCTAAAACACCTTCGCATAAGAGAATTATTTATAAAGATGATACGGAAGGCGTTGCTCAAGTATATTGAGAATTAATAACAAAACGCCACTGATTATATGACAACAGAAGCAGCAGCATGACTTTTTGATTTTTCTAATTATATATACATTTTTAATTTTTTTTTAATTTTATAAGTTTTGTTAGAAATTTTTAGTTTCTTTTATTGTTTCTTTTATTTTAATTTTTGACAAACGTTTAGTGATCGATACTGTGATAAAAAATTAATTTTCTGTGATATAGTTTTTAAGTGCATACTAGGGACTATTTTTGCAAATTTACACACAAAAACAAAATGAAAACAAAAAAAAACTGTTTCGGATTTAACAGGTCGGCTGATAAGTCCCCGGTCTGACAAATAGATGGCGTCGCTAGTATTAAATGCATATTATTTTTATATAGTGGCAACCTTCAAATGATTCGTGTCAAAATTTGACGTCTGTAAGTCAATTAGTTTGTGAAATAGAGCGTCTTTTGTGAAGCAAGTTTTGTTATTGTGAAAAAAATGGAAAAAAAGGAATTTCGTGTTTTGATAAAATACTGTTTTCTGAAGGGAAAAAATACAGTGGAAGCAAAAACTTGGCTTGATAATGAGTTTCCGGACTCTGCCCCAGGAAAATCAACAATAATGGATTGGTATGCCAAATTCAAGCGTGGTGAAATGAGCACGGAGGACGGTGAACGCAGTGGACGCCCGAAAGAGGTGGTTACCGACGAAAACATCAAAAAAATTCACAAAATGATTTTGAATGACCGTAAAATGAAGTTGATCGAGATAGCAGAGGCCTTAAAGATATCAAAGGAACGTGTTGGTCATATCATTCATCAATATTTGGATATGAAAAAGCTCTTTGCAAAATGGGTGCCGCGCGAGCTCACATTTGCCCAAAAACAACAACGTGTTGATGATTCTGAGCGGTGTTTGCAGCTGTTAACTCGCAATACACCCGAGTTTTTGCGTCGATATGTGACATTGGATGAAACATGGCTCTATCACTACACTCCTGAGTCCAATCGACAGTCGGCTGAGTGGACAGCGATCGGTGAACCGTCCCGAAGCGTGGAAAGACTCAAAAGTCCGCTGGCAAAGTAATGGCCTCTGTTTTTTGGGATGGGCATGGAATAATTTTTATCGATTATCTTGAGAAGGGAAAAACCATCAACAGTGACTATTATATAATATGTCGTTATTGGAGCGTTTGAAGGTCGAAATCGCGGCAAAACGGCCCCATATGAAGAAGAAAAAAGTGTTGTTCCACCAAGACAACGCACCGTGCCACAAGTCATTGAGAACGATGGCAAAAATTCATGAATTAGGCCTCGAATTGCTTCCCCACCCACCGTATTCTCCAGATCTGGCCCCCAGCGACTTTTTCTTGTTCTCAGACCTCAAAAGGATGCTCGCAGGGAAAAAATTTCGCTGCAATGAAGAGGTGATCGCCGAAACTGAGGCCTATTTTGAGGCAAAACCGAAGGAGTACTACGAAAATGGTATCAAAAAATTGGAAGGTCGTTATAATCGTTGTATCGCTCTTGAAGGGAACTATGTTGAATAATAAAAATAAAGAAATAAAATCAAAACCTTCAAATACCAGATGTGATAGAACAATTCAAAAACCAGTTCCGGATTCATCGCGCCAGAGTCACCTAAAATCAATTGGCAATGTTCATGCTTAAGATTTTTTAGGCGACAACTGTGATTACATTCTCAGCTTTATACTTTTTAATCCAACTAAGAAAAAAAGGCAGTGTTAAAGCTTTCTGAATTCATTTCATTCACTATTTTGGGTGCTTTATAAAACTTCTCCATGCAAACAAGTGGCTTAGTTGAAGATCGTCTTTCGTTTTAAATTATATTTCGGTTTAAATTATAAAATTTTAAAGTCTTTTGCAAGCATAGTGTGATTATGTTTGAATTTTTTAATTTCAGTATGGGTGGTACTGGGGTCCATTGTCATGTGAAGCAGCAGAAAAACTCCTATCGAGAGAGCCAGACGGCAGTTTCATTGTGCGGGACAGCTCCGATGATCATTATATATTTTCTTTGAGCTTCAAATTAAACAACTGCGTTCGCCATGTCCGTATAGAGCAAGATCAAGGTAAGTAATAAATTCCACGAAAGCGCTCTGTTAAAAATAAATATACCGCAGGAACGTTTTCGTTTGGGTCATACGCAAAATTTAAATCGCAAACCATCACTGAATTCATTGAAAAAGCCGTGGAACATTCCCGAAGTGGAAGGTAGTAATAGTAGATTTAACAGATGGACAACTCGGCTAACCGTTATTTTTTCAGATACCTATTTTTTCTCCATCGCAGACCTGAGCATGGGCCAATGAGGGTACAGCTAACAAATCCTGTTTCACGATTTAAACATGTTCAAAGCTTACAACACATGTGCAGGTAAAATGAGTATTCCCTCCTATCGGCACCTTAAAAAAAACTAAGGCCCTGGTTTTGTTTGAGTTTTCAGTGTTTGCCGAAAAGATCCATTGTTTTGTGTCCATATTGGAAGTATTTGAAAAATGTTTCGCACAACTAACCCTGTGTGGTTTACACATGGAATTCCTGTCAGCAGTGAAAACATTGCTCAAAAGTTATAAACCTTTAAAAGCTTTAAATAATATAATTGAAGAATTTTTCTCCAAGCTTTTCTCTCCTTCGATATACAACAGCCAAAGCAGGACTACTGTGCTAGATAACTTTCGCGATAAAAGCAATTGTATCTTGTTTCTATGTCCGTTAAGTTGGCACTGCTTTTTTGAATTTAAAAAAAATAAAGTTTGTGCTAGATTGTGCCGGAATTTTTCAGCTAAGTGCGGGATCGAAAAAACATATGTATCTTTAAATACAATTGAAATGGGGAGGTCCTTTTTTGACCTCGGCTTGACCTGTGATTTTGGATTTTTTTATAACACTACACCATAAATTTTCAAAAGTTATTGTGGTATAATATTTGAACTCTCGAAGCGCCAACATCTGCGCGGACTATTCAAAAGAATTGGAAAAAGTATTTCTGAAAAAGCAGTGGAAAAATATAAAAAGGAGACATCAAAAAAGTGCAAGGGAGTGAAAGTGACTTGATTGTTGAAAGAGCTTTTTTTTTTGGATAGAAGAAAGACAATTTTAGTATTGAAAAACTGCTGAAAACGTAATTTATATTTTGCATACACATCACTTTTACAATTGTGCTATGGCTGATAACAACAAAATTATAGAGAAAGTAGCAACTTGCAGTGCAAAGATCTCTTCCCTTCAGTCGTCTTCACCATCACTGCGTGCTCCACCTGTTGATTGGGTAAGTGAGCTCACTAAACTAAGAAGGAGTATTGTGGAAGACATACGGAAGGAAGTAAAATGCACCGAAGAGAGACTTCTTCAAAAGTTCAACGATCTTACAGCTGAATTTTTAGAAGTAAAACAAACTGCCAAGCTTCTCAGCGTCAGACTCACTGCCGTTGAAGCATCGTGTCAAGAAATAGCGAATATCAAATCTGATATGACTTCTCTGCGGAGAGAAGTTGAGAAACGCGAGAGTGAGATCGTCGCCACCGACCTGATCATTAGCGGCATACCGGAAAACATAAATAGTAGCTGTGAAGATGTATTTGCGGCTATTTGCAAAACGATTAAACATGATACTCCTGCAGTGCGTGAGGTCTTTCGTCTGCCCCCACGTAATAAAGAGAGCACCGCGCCTGCTATTGTCGTCAAATTGTTCTCTGCTCTTGCTCGTATTAAGCTCTTTCAGGCTGTGGCTGGCTTCTGTAGGGCGAACAAGCGATCGATTGCACTCCATGATATTGGAATACCTGGCAATGCCAATATATATGTACACGAGGCTCTCACGCAAACAAACCGACAACTTATGTTTTATGCGGCTCAGCTCAAGCGCTAAAAGGTACTCTCAGCTGCCTTCTCTATTCGAGGAACGGTTTTCGTGCGAAAACAAATTGCTGAGCAAGCAAAAAATGTTCACAACAAAAACGATATTGATAAAATTGCCGGCGCTTTTTAGAAATGATACTCTGTCACCCTTTCTCTATTCTCTTTTATTCCATTGTTCTTATCTTCTTCTCTTAATTTACAATTTTTGTAAGCATAGTGCATTGCTTGAAGAATCTCTTGGACACATATATGATAGGTGATGTTGTGCATTCTGGTGTCAGCGATAACAAAAAAGTCCTCATAAATATTCTATGCGAGTGCAGGGCTGGTCTTAAGGTTGTGCATTTTAATGCTCGGAGCCTGAACAATGCAAAGATTGACTATGTAAGACATATTTTCGAAAATTCTGGTGTTGATGTGTTATGCGTAAGCGAAACATGGTTTTCTTTAGAGTTATCCGACTCATTATTTGATATTCTTGGCTATAATTTGATAAGAAATGATAAAGTTAATAGGCGAGGTGGAGGCGTTGAAATATATTGTAAAAAAAACTGTGAAATATAAGGTAATTGAAATGTCTTCAGACAGTGAAATTGAATTCATTAACATCAAAATTTTAGAAGAAGTTAGGAAGATCTTTCTTTCTTGTGTGTACAATCCTAGTCGATGCTTTGATAATAGTTTATATTTCTCTTGTCTAACACCAATTCTTTCTGCATATGATTCCTTTTTCATATGTGGTGATTTCAATACAAATCTTTTTTTGAACGATAATTCTGCAAATGAACTTGTTAATGCTATTACCACTGCTGGCCTTGTTGTTGTAAATCCAGTGGTACCCACTCGCTTCTCAAACAACTGTAGACCAAGTTTGTTGGATTTGTGTATTGTATCAAATGGAACAAAAGTTAACGTATTTGATCAAATTTCCTTTATATCACACCACGACCTTCTGTTTTGTACGTTAGATATTGATATCAATCGAAGTACCGAGTCAGATACCTTTACGTTTAGAGATCTCAAACGTATTAACACCGCTGAACTTTTTCATGACCTAATGTTAATTCCATGGAATGATATATGGTATGAAACCTCCGTCAATCAGAAATTAGATTTTTTGATGGATAATGTTTATAAAATGTTTGACAAGCATGTGCCTTATAAGACTGTTTTCATAAAAAATCCCTCTTGCCCTTGGTTTGTGCAATATGTGCAAGATGCAATTAAGAGTCGAAATAAATTGTATTCTGTTTGGAAAAAAAATCAAACCGCCTATGCATGGGTTCGATATAAAAAGGCGAGAAATAAGGCTGTTATTCTTATTCGACGATCGAAGAGAGCATATTTTCAGTCTTAACTGAACGTGTCTTTACCAGCGGATAAACTATGGAACAATTTACGTCAGCTTAATGTTTGCAAAAATAAAAATAAACCTTGTAGCTTGGACCCTAAAGTCCTTAATGAGCACTTCTTATCAACCAATTTTTCTATTCAAGCTGAGTCACGCATCCTTGCAGTTCAAACGCCACCTAGCTTTCAGTTCACTACTATTTGTGAAGTGGATGTATGGCATTGTGTAATGGGCATAAAAACTAAAGCCTATGGGCATGATGGTGTACCTATTCAATTCATTAAGATAATTCTTCCGTATATAGTCTGTCCGCTTACTCATATGATTAATCACTGCTTTACCACATCTACTCTTCCACTACCTTGGAAACTGGCATCCATTATTCCTGTAGCCAAAAAAACTACACCTTCTGAGCCGGCTGATTATCGCCCTATTAGCATTCTGCCATGCTTATCCAAGGTTTTGGAATCAATCATGGCTGAGCAAATCTTAAATTATTTAAATGATAAAAAACTCCTTTGGCCTCTCCAGTCTGGGTTCAAAAGAGGACATAGCTGCTCTACGGCGCTAATGAAGGTCATAGATGATATCAGAGAGCCTTATGATAATGGTGAAATCACGTTGCTTTGCATGTTAGACTTCACGAAAGCCTTTGACAGTGTCAATCATAAGTTGTTGGTGATGAAATTGTGCCAGTATGGTTTTATGCAAAGTGCCTCTGGGTTAATATCAGACTTCTTGAATAACAGATGTCAGAGAGTTCAGAGCAACAACACACTGTCTGAGTTTCGTCCGATTAATGCAGGAGTTCCACATGGGTCTGTGTTAGGACCGCTGCTATTCTCCATTTTTTTAAATGATTTGTTTGTCGGATTGAAACATGCAAGAGCGCATGCGTATGCTGATGATGTTCAGCTCTACCTATCTAGGAGGCCTGGTGTTGTGTCGTCTAGGGAGCGCGTCTAAGTAGCTTAACGCAAGGAATTACTCGAGACCGTTTAATATTGAATATAGCATTTATTGATTTATTTCAAAACATAAACATTAAATCCTTAAGCTAACTAACTTTTATGAGCTATTCCCTAGCTAACACGGAGATCCACACTTCAACGTCCTGGCTCGTGAGTAGGTGCGTTAAAGTTGAGATCTACTGAATACTTCGGTTCACGGTTCTGATCGTAGTCCCCTCCAGTGCACGAATCTCAGTTTAAATAAAGAGATATTGCTGTTCTAGCAATATCGGTTGTTGCGACACTCTTCTGGGTCATCTCGAATGTTGTTGTTGCGTGCTGCTGTTGCTTAATACTTCTAGCGTCAGCTTTATTCCAGTCTTCAAGAGATATTGCTGTTCTAGCAATATCGGTTGTTGCGACACTCTTCTGGGTCATCTCGATTGTTGTTGTTGCGTGCTGCTGTTTCTTAATACTTCTAACGTCAGCTTTATTCCAGTCTTCACCTGCTACGTTTTGTTGTTATTATTATTATTGGAGCAGGTCAGTATTTAAGACGATGAACTTCTTGTGCATAGCTTATGCGACATAATTGCTGACTAGCTGTTTCGGCCATTTCGTCTTGCCGCTCACTCGCCCGATCCAATCGTCTGATGTTCTTAGTATTTGCGATCATTGGCTTTGATTGTTTACGTCAGCGTTAATGTTTTATTGATTCTGAACGCCGGTGTTTTCGTTGTTGTACTTTATCGCATATCGAAATAAGGTATAAGAACTGTTTGTGCGGTTGTGACACACAACATTCCTCCCCTCCTTCAGCAAAGTCACGAACATCGTGACTTTTCATCAAGTCATTACTTGTTGTGACCTCCGTGTGGTGAAACGACTTTTCGAGTTAAAGTGCTTGCTGCATGGCTGCGTTGAAATTTAGTTAATTCCGCCGTTGTTTGTAGACCCAGCAATGTCATCGGTTATGCTATAGTAGCTGAAATTGGTGTGGTTGATTATACCATAGTTGTTGTACTGCCTTTTGAAGTGTCTGGTGTTGTATTGCGAGTTTCATTGGTCTCTCGCGCTGTTGTGCTGCCGTGTTGTTGTTTGGTGTGGGATATGCCGCCTTTCTGGTCATCCACATCTTTTCGTTTCATGGTGTGTGATCTCCGTGTTGAATAAAAGCTTTAAACTGATATTTCTTAACTCTAGTATTTAAAAAGTTACTATTACAATCCAACAATTTACTTATTCTAAGTTTAAAAATTTCTTTATATATTCATTTGTATTCTCTCTGTATTACATTTTAAACATATATTTCCATCAGTTTTTAGGTCGAAGCAAAATTATATTTTCTAATGATTTTACTATATACTTTAAAGCTTCTCGAAATTCTTAGTTTAGACATTCCTGCATATATTTTTATTTTTTATATATTTTTTATTTTTTTATTTTTATTTTATTATTATTTTTTTTTTTTTATATATTAGGGGGCAATTTATATATTTGTAAAATCTTATTCAAAACAATCGTAAGAACTTTTACGTCAAAATCGTTTTTTGAATCGAGATATTATTTTAAAATTTTCAGTCAATTTGATGTTAAACGTCAAAAGTGTAAATGAGCCCTTAGTTTTCATATTTGTGAGCCATGTGTGATTTTATGTTCTGAGTTTGAATGAGTTTGGATGAAGCTTGCTATATGTATGTATGCATGATTGTATGAATGCGAATGAAGCTTGCTATATGCTTGCTTATTAACTTCACTTGATAATTCGACTTTGATCGTGTGACATAAGCTCTTAACATTTGATATACTTATGTCTTAAATTGTAAGCATGTGCATGCATGAACGACCATCCATGCAAACACTTTTCTCATTTTAAGTATAGACAATATGGAAATGCATTTTTTGTCTTTTTCTTCAATTTGTAATTATAATAGACCATAATAGACCATAATAGACCCTTCCCCCTCTTAAAAAAGTTTAAGATTTGAAAACTTAAAAAAAAAAGTATTATTTTGAATGCACAGTGCTTGTAAGATAGCTGAAATCTCACAAACGGAAAAACATATCTGTCTGCATTTCGTTTTGTTAAATTTTGATCGCGTAAAAAAAAAACTTCAGATATATGTAGGTACTTATGTCGTCATCTCTGAAGTATGTGCATGTATATATTTGCCATCCATGCAAATACTTTTGGATCTGTAAATATAAGTGTGCATATACTATTCGATTTACTTATTTTGTTTTTCATAAAGAAGTATGTGTGTGCACATCTGCTGTTATAAATATGTGGATGCGTGCATTTCGCATACATGCAAATATTTCTTGCAAAATTAATTGGTCGTTTATCGACTTTATGGGAATGCGTCAGTTGTGCATCCGAATGCTTCTACTGTATGTTTGAGATACTTCGATGATTGATAGTTAAAATATGTGCATGTATATTACATTCATGCAAATACTTTTATATCGGCAAAAAAAAAAGGGTTTTTTTTTTTTTTTTTTTTTTTTTTTAAAATATATATTAACGAAAAGAGAATTTTTTTTTTTTTTTTTTTTTTTTTTTTTTTTTAATGTTTAATATATAAAATGTTTGTATATGAATCGCAATTCGTCCCACTGTGTTTGCCTTTCTATCGCCAGAAGAGAAGACAAAATACCAAAATGTGTTACTTGCGGCTGTTGATTTCTCGCGTTAATTTGTGATGACGGTGCATCAAGTTATTACCGAAATGGGCTTTAGGAATTTTTGATTTCAGTTATTACTGTGCTGCATGGCAGATTTGTTCGTGTACACCTCATCCTCTGAGTTTTCTCGTTTGATATCTTCTGATGTGTTCAAAAAAATTCTGGTTGATGGTGGAGTGTACTTGTAGTGATTTGTTTTGTTAATACAAAAGTTTTTGTTGGTATAAAGTACTTATTTTTCGTGCAGTTGATGATTTTCACCCAAACGGAGATAGTGTTACGCAGTTTGTTTGTGTTTGGTATGATTTTTCCAGACAATTGTGTGATCGATTTACCTTTGGGCTGTACAACGTGTCGTGTGAAAGTTAATGTGTGGTTGTAAATACGTTTTCCACCCAATCGGAGTTCGCGTCCACGGGTTCTGTCTGGAATTAGTAACGCTTTCCAGACGATCACGTGGGTGAGTTCCCAGCGGGGTTTTCATCTTTTTTGGTTGCCGGCGTTCTTTCTGGTGAGTGTGACCATGAAGTAGTTGTTTTTTATTTTGAAAATTTTTTGTTTGTTTTTTTTTTTTTTTTTTTTTTTTTGTTTTACATAAATAGAGTGTCTGAGTCACCTCTCTCGAAGAGAACGCGACAGTGTCGTTGTAAAGGGGCATCTGTCCCCTTCGGGTGAGTTGTTCCAATACCCCTTTTTCTTATACAAAAATTTCATTTAAATGTTTTCTTAGGCGTTTTCGATAATAATACGGATTATGTTATCTTATACGGAGCGATCCATGGTGGTACTTGAGTTGATGTAAAAGGTATAAATGTCTTAATATTTAGGCTTAAGCTCTTACTAACTCTCGGCGCATGAGCGTCTGTGTTCATTTTTTTTTTTTTTCAATGCTATTCAGACTTTCGAGGAACTCTCTTCTTGTTCTTGGAATCGTCTGACTAGTGTTCGGATACTCTCCCTTCTTTTTGGAGGTTTTGTCTGCGGAGCTGGCGGTGGTGGTGGTATTTGGCTTGGTCTACCGCCTCCCTGACCTTCTGTCTCTGTTGTGAATGAAGGTTTTGTTGGCATCGATTCGTGGATTTTTATTTTGTTCTCCACCTTTAATTTTTTTTTCCGTAAGCAACCGTACGTCAGGCACACCCCAGCTAAGGCTAAAAGTAGCACTGTGCTGCTTATTCCGTATGAGATGTTTCTGTGCATGGTTAATTCCTCGATTAATTTTTTGTTTCTAAAACTTTTTGTGTGAATGTCGCCAAGAGTTAGGATTTCGTCGAATCGTGTTGTCAAGTTTTGTGTTTCAGGGTAAAAGTATTTATCTTCCATTATCGTTCGTTCATTGGTGAAATTTTGATTATCAATCTGCACTATGCAGTTTGAAAATGACAATAATGCATTCTTATCAATAATCAATGTCCTTTTGTCGCAGTTCTGCATTATTTCTTCTTGCATCGCATTTTTTATTATGAGCGTTCCATCATCTATATTATGAACTGAAGTTTCATTGTTGAATTCCATTTTGCATTTGTTGTGGAAGACGCAATGGTTGCTTTGTTCCAATTCATTTAAAATTGCATTTTCTCTGAAAGTGTAAGTTATACCATCGATTGTGGTTACCCACTCATTTTTTTCGATTACCTGTAAGTGCTGTTTGTTTGGCATTGGCATTATTAATTTCACCTCGACTTTCATGAAAGTTTTTGGAATTTTGATAGCTATAATTATTGCGTTGTTTGCATATGATAGCACACCCACTCTAATTAACTTTGTTTTATAGAAGTCCACTTTAAAATTTTCCACCTCTTCTGTTGTCAGAATGTTTGGGTGTACGATCCCATTTTTTGCCGATGAAATGCTGTCCTGTATAATGTTTACTTTTTCTTCTATGCTTTTTAATTTCAACATTTGGTCATGGTATCGCAAGCTTTTCAATACTTCTTTATTTCCCAATGTCATGCTTGCGAAAAGTGTGTTCATGGATGCTCTATCCTTTTCCACGGCATCTTTTATTATTGAGATCGTTTCGTTGAAATAGTCATTTATAGATATTTGCTCATTTAGCCCCTTAATAGCGTTGTGGCTATTCATATCTGCCACCTGTAGATGCTCTAAAATTTCCTTCCTGTCGCTGTCATCCATTACTCCAAACAACCAATTGGAGGCTCTCCCTACCGCATTAATTAAGCCGCGACGATTTCGTTCGTGTGATATTGGAGTTATCGATCTTAGTTTAGAGCGAATTGTTTTAATTTCTGTTGCTAGAATGCCATTATTGGCGATCTCCATGGAATTTATATTATCTTCTATGGAGTCTATTAACTTCGTTATCTCGTGGGGATGGATAATATGTAGTACCGTGTGCACATCCTGAATTATATCGGTGTCACGCATGTGGATTTGCACATATCCCATTTGTTCGCTAATGGGTATTAATTGTAGGTACCCCTCCACTGCTGTCCACATCAGAAATATACAAATAATTTTCTCCTGAAAAATTTGATTTATTAAATGTTCAAGTTGCAAAAAAAAAATTATGTTTCTTACAAAATTTTCTTAATTTACTCGTATACTTGACAAAAAAAATTTTTTTTTTTTTTATATAAATTTTTAATTCTAATGCATTGTTCCTTTCCACAGTTTATTGAAGGTTTTGCCAGTCCTACTAATCGAAACTATGTATATTCTATTATTAATTTTTATTTTAAATTTTCTAGATTTTCCTGGTTCGTATTTTTGCCTAAGTTCGTTCATTTTCTGTTGCAGTTGCTCCCTGTCGGCCTCTGTTTCTTTCTGCAGCTTTGACAGTTTTTTGGCATCTCCTGCTCCGCCAGTTATAGCTAACCTCTGCTGGTCTATTAATTTGCTTAAAAAATCTCTTGTCAGCATACTTTCTGCCACAAACGCGTCCCGAGGTAAAAAAGGCTTGTTGAAGTCCATAAGTTCTCTATACTTTTCCGCGAAACGAAGAACGTATATCCCGCAGTCGTTTAAATTAGTTTGTTGGCTGCAATCCGGGTATATCAGTGGCATTGTCTCTTCGTTATATATTACTTTATCCTCCGGAAATCTGCGTCTGGCTTCCCATTGGACTGCTCCTCTAATGTTTCTCGCTATTCTGGTGGCATCGTGGGGACGTAGTGAATCGAAAATGTAAATTGTTGGCCAAGTGATCACTGCCAGCATCCAATGATTATGAGCGTGGATAGGGATCATTACCGATTTGTAGTCAAAAATGCTAGTCCTCTTCAAAAAACTGCTCAATCGTGTGGCCATTTGGTCTGGGTACTGTTCCATCTTCTCCGTGCATGTATAGAAATGGGTGTCTAGCACATGGATTTCTTTCTTGACGCTCTTATTGATCAGCCATGACAGGAGTGCGTTTATATGGTCGTCATTTAACCAATTTGTTGCAGTAATGTCCGTTAGCGCCGTCCAATCTATTTTTCTTATTTTTCCGTTTTTGGCTGCCATTGAATATTTGCGTTGCTCGTTTGTTGACGCGTCTTTAACTTATGTCAATTGTCTTTTATCGAAAAGACCTTTACTTTCATTTTTTGATGATCACTATAATAATAATTTGCTTTCATTCTTTCTTTTGTTTTTTTTTTTTTTGTTGTTGCAATACGTTGTAAGTTATTGCATCGTTTTGCTGACTTTTGTGAACTGTGGTTTAATTAGGTTGGTGTGAAATGTTTTTTCTTTTCCTTTAATTGACAATTTCACATTAACTGGAGTTGGTAGTGCCGTTATTTTGTATGGCCCTTCCCAGATGGGTGACAATTTGTTTTTTCTCGTTTGATTTTTCAGCCAGACTTGGTCTCCTATTTTGAATTTTCGTTCTTTAGATTTCTTATCATAATATTTTTTGGACTTTTCTTTTGCCGTTTGCTGATTTTTTCGGACTAACTCATGTGTCCGCTGAATTTGAAATTTTAGTATCTTTGCATAGTCGTCCATATTGTATATAGGCTCTGGTTTCCTTTTCAAATTTACTGGCAAATCTGATTCGAAACCAAAAAGAGTTTTGCAAGGCGTCTGCTTTGTAGCGGCATGTACACTATTGTTGTGAACGTGCATGGCGTTGTTTAGCCATTGATCCCAATTACTTCCATCTTCTTTCGCAAAATTTCTTAGGAACTCCGCTAGAGGGCGGTGGCTCCTTTCGAGTGATCCGTTTGCTTGAGGGTGATATGGGGTTGTTTCCATCTTTTTAATTCCCAATAATTTGCATACCTCTTTAAATAATTTTGAAGTGAAATTTGTGCCATTGTCCGACACTAATACTCTGGGAATTCGGAATTTGGTTATGACTTCATTAAAGAATGCTTTAGCTGCTGTTTCAGCCTCCGCATCAGGTAAAGCAGTACAAATAAAAAATTTTGAAAAATCGTCGATGAAGGTTAGAATGTATTTGTTTCCGCTAGTTGTTTCCGGCAAGGGACCTACCATGTCCATAAATATTTTGTCGAAGGGTGCATGTGCTATGTTGGTTATTACCATAGGCATTTTATCTATTCGGGAGCATTTATTCTTTTGGCATAACTGACAGTTTTTAACGTAGTCTCTTATCTCTTTATGCATCCCATTCCATTTGTACTGTCGACGAATGCGGAAATACGTTGTTAATGCTCCCTTATGACCACCTAAGGGCCCGTCATGAAATGTTTTTAGAACTTTCTTGATGTCCTCCTGGTCTGTTAAAAAGGTTTCCATATCCTCAATTTCTGCTGCTGCTTCGTTTATTGGTTGTGTTGTGGTATTTTCTATAACTATCTTTGTTGTTTGATTTTCGTTTTTTGTTTGTTTTGTGCTCTAGTCACTACTGATATGCAATCTTCTGCGTAGGGTAGTCGACTTAGTGCATCCGCATTCAAATTCGCTTTTCCAGATTTATAGCAAATTTCGAACTCATATTCAGAGAGCTTATGCCGGAATCGTGCTAATCGTGATGTTTGGTCCTTCAAATTAGCAATACCTTTTAATGGTTTATGATCGGTAAAAATCGTGAATGGTCGTCCTAAAAGATAGCATCTGAAATTTTTTGTCGCCCAGACAGTTGCGAGAAATTCTTTCTCGATGGTTCAATATCGTTTTTCGGTGTTGTTTAAAGCGCGACTAGCGAATGCAATGGGATGGTCTTCTCCAGGATTTCCTTGCGATAGGACTGCTCCTAAGGCCTCATTGCTTGCGTCTGTTGTTAATACGAACGGCTTTGAAAAATCTGCATATGTTAAAAGTGGAGGGCTTATTATTGCTCCTTTCAAGGCTTCCACTGACTTCTGGCAGTTTTCTGTCCAAACGAAGTTCATATCCTTTTTTAATAATGACGTTAGTGGCAGTAACAATTCTGCTGCGTTTGGAATAAATTTTCTATAGTAATTTGCCAGTCCCAAGAATGCCTGTAACTCCTTTTTGTTTTTGGGTATTGGGAAATTTTTTACGCATTCTACTTTCCCAGGGTCTGGTAGCACGCCTCTTTCTGAACATTTATGACCCAAATAGATTACTTCTCTGCGCAAAAATTGGCACTTTTCCGTTTGTATTTTTAGTTGATTCTCCCTTAGTGCCTGCAACACTTTCCTTAAACGCAACTCATGTTCGGTAAGGTTTCTCCCGTATATGACAATATCATCCAAATACACGAAACAGTCGACCCCTTGTAGACCAGTTAACACATTGTTCATTATTCTCTGAAATGTTGCTGGGGCTCCAGTTAGTCCGAATGGCATTCGTATGAACTCATAGTGTCCCATTCCTGTGCTAAATGCAGTTTTCTCTCTGTCAATTTCATCCAAAAGTACTTGATGATACCCGCTTGCTAGATCCAACGTTGTAAAATATCTGCTGCAGCCCAATTGATCGAGAATTTCGTCGATTCGTGGTATTGGAAATATTTGTTTTATTGTTTGTTCATTTAATTGCCGAAAATCTACTACCAATCGCCATTTCTTTGTACCATCCGCACCTGCTTTTTTCGGTACCAAAATAATTGGAGCGTTCCATGGAGATTTGCTCGGGGCTATGATTCCTTGCTCCAGCATTTCTTTTACCTGTTTGTTAATTTCTGTTTTGTGGGCTTCGGGAAGGCGATATTGCCGGATGTTGACTGGTGCTTTTCCGATCACCGTTGGTATTTCGTGCTTTATAACATTTGTGTGGCTGAGTGCATCTCCTTTTATATGGAACACATCTGCAAAGTCCTTGCATATCGCAAAAAGGGACTGTCGCTCTTCCTCATTCAAAGTATCATTCAACCGCAATGTGTTTATTATTGTATTCAATCTTTCCTCTGACGGTCTATCTTCGCATACGTTAATTGTTGAATATTCTCGTGTTTGGTAGTCTTCAAAAAGTGAAAAATCTAAATGTTTTCCTTTTTCTAAGTTCACTTTGGTTTCTGATGCGTTTAGTACTGTTATATATCCAATTCCTTCTCTTGGTTTCGTTAACGTTTCACCTACATACACCTTTGGGTAAATTTCCATCTTGTGTACCACTAATTCGTCTGCCAGTAGTCCCGTGTTAATTGGGATTATTCTGGTCGCTCGGGGTGGGATTGTGACAGTCGTTGCTATACAAATCCGTGATCCTCGCTTCAATGATGTTAGTGGTAGCGTTGATGTCTGACTGCCTTTTACTTTAAAGGTCAATCGTTTCCTGATTGTGTCCATAATGGTTCTATTCCAGAGCATGTCTCGCCCAAGGAGTCCATCTGCTGGTAGAGTGCTATTGTATGGTACCACATGCAATTTAAATTGTAATTCAGGATTTTCTTCATGCTGAATATTTATTGATCCAATTGTTCGAGTATCGCCTCCGAATGCTCCTCTTAAAAACTTCTTCTCATCGTCGTTTATTAGAGTACTTTTAGCTAAGACTTCTCTTTTAACCAAACTTGTATCGGCTCCTGAATCAACTAATAAGGTGATTTTTCCATCGATAGCCTGTTGACAGGGTATTTCGATGTAAGCATCCTCTTGTGGTGCATTCGCTGAAGCGTACATTATGAGTTTACTAAATTCATTTATAACCATTTGTTTTCCTTTTGATCGAACCATGCTTAATTTTCGCCATACTTTTATTAATAGTGTAATGATTATCAAAATCCACTCGCACAGGTAGCTTTTTGCTGCACTTGTTATTTCAAAGTAATTATATTGCGTTTGTTTGCCTTGGCATGGCTTAGTTCTTTCCGTTTCCCATATATTGTACGTATGATTTTGTATCGTGTCGCTAAATGAAACCTTTTTATTCGACTTTCGTGTTTGCCTTCTTGAATTTTCTTTGTTGTTGTCGAATTTAATCTGCATTAGTTTTCGTAGCTCGGATTCCATTTCCTCTTCGCCGGATATACTTTCTTCGTTATTTTTTGATTTTTCCTGATTACCTTTCCAACTAGATATTTGTTTTTTATTTTTATCATCTGCGAATTCTGCCCAGTTTTTTCGTCGTATGCATGGTTTTGATTTTTGTGTCGTCTGAGGGGCAGATTGTGGCCTCTTTTTACTAATTAGTTGGGCATTCCAGTCTGTTGGCCAAGACTGGGCCGTGGTGCGTTTCCCGAATTCTGTTGTTGCTGAGGACAGTTTCTCGAGATGTGTCCCAATCCTTGGCACTTGAAACATCGAATATCTGATCGGCTGTTGTTTCTATTTAAATTTTGGTTTGAATTTTGCGTGGTTGTCGTTCGTTGTGGTGGTTGCGGTACTTCTCTTTGTCGTGCATTACCTCGCAAGCAGAAATTATTTGTGCTATGTCCTCTTACTCCACAACGATCGCAAAACAAGCTACCTTGCTTTTTTCTACAATTTTCGACGGTATGCCCGTGGCGTGAACAGTAGGTGCACATCGGTAGCATCTCTGGCGGTTTGTACTTTTCTGCTTTAGTTATAGTTGTACTTGCATGACAATTTGGCCCTTCTTCATGCCCATAAGTCCCACATGGCCTACATAATGGTGTGTTCCGTCTTTTGTAGCAAATATCCCATAAGTGGCCGATTTCCTTGCAGAACGAGCATGCTAAGTCCGTTTGCACAGGCATCACATGTAGCGCGTTTGTATTCACTGTCGTTGTTTGAGCAGCATTAGGAGCTCTTAGTCTTAACAGTTCTTCCAACTTGTTCGCTGATTCGATTAGCTCCTTAATGCTTGTTCCTGTTAATTTGTTTGCTATTTTGTCGTCTCTTAGACCGGTAAGGAATCGTCTCGCTGTCAAATCATGATATTCGCACAAAGAAGATTTGGCCTCTGGGCCATTCCATTTTTCTTTGATCGCCGCTTCTGCCTCATTGAGATAGGTCTCCATTCGGGCTCCGAACAGACTCGCTCGCTCTCCTTCTCTTTGAAAACTAGTATCAATATCCAATCTTATATCTTCCAAAGTCCTCCTTGATGCATATGTGTTCTTCACGAAATGACTCATTTCGTCTAAATTGTTAAATTTCTTGGAATTCATTCTTTCAAACGCGTCTCCTGTCAACCGTTGTTTGATAGCGTTTATAACTCCCTGTAAGTGCTCATCGTCGACAGTAGATTTAAGAATTTCACATCCTCCGACAAATTTCAGTACCTCCTCCTTAAGTCCTGGCCCTCTTGCTCCCGAAAAATATGGAACTAAGAGATGCGCACTTCGAATCGCTTCATTTATATTTGTTGCCATTTTAATGTTAATATTAGGAACTGGCTGTTGTGTTGGATTTTTAGGTTGCTGCGTAGGAATTTCTAACGTTCGTCTTGTTGGAAGCGGGGATGTTTCGCAGATTATTCGCAGCTCTCGTTTAAGGTTACCTATTTCCACCCTGAGATACTGAACCTCCTTTTCTTTCTCCTTGAGAGCTGCTTTGTCGTGTTCTATGGACTCTGATACGTTTGCTCCGACTACTTCCTTCAGAGCTTCTCTAAGAGATTCGTTTTGTTGTTCAGACTCTTCTATTAGCAGTGTCTCTTGATCTATTCTATTTCTTAAGGCCTTGCAATTCTTTTGAAGATAACCTACCGTTTCTTCTAATAATCGAATTTTTTCCTTGGCAGCTTCGTTCAATACGCTCACCGAACTTTTCGATTGCTCTATCAAAAACACTGCCTCTTCTAGCTGGTTAAAACGGGATAACGCTACTTGGTTGGTTATTAACGTCAAAAATTCTCTATTTGGATTGATTTCTCTAATTAATTCCCACGCCTCTGCTTGAATAGTGCTAGCGTGTCCCTCTGATTCCTTCAATTTTTGTTTTAAGATCTCACACTCTTTTTCCATAAAAATTAATTTCTATACGGATGCTCTCCGTTTGATGTATCAAAACAAAATATATACCTAAGGTATTAAATATGTATATGTTTGTTTGAACTTACCATTGTCGGCTTGCTGCAATGTTGTTGCTTCGGTTTTCAGGACTTTTTTGCGTATTAATTGATTTATGTCGTTTTATTATCATATAATTTTGGAATAACCTTAGTTTTCTCATGTAAACCTTAATAAGTTGAATTGTTAAGGTGTCCTTTGGAGTTATCAACTCTCCCAGACCCTGTTGGATTTGGTATCACCGCTCTCCAACAGTTTATAACAACACAGCCTAAGGAAGGTTAACAACGAGATAATCGGTGCTATTCTGCCTATTTCGCGCCGTTATTACTAAGGTGTCCTTTGGAGTTATCAACTCTCCCAGACCCCGTTGGATTTGGTATCACCGCTCTCCAACAGTTTATAGTAACAGGTTCGAAAATAGGTGTAATATTCACCAACCTTAACCCACTCGTGACCGAAAGTATTATTAAGTCAAAATTTTAATTTTTCCTTATTGAATTTTTCCGAAACCCGCACGGATCGTAGTTCCTTCCCGACTTACTTTAGTCGAAAACCGGCTGCGCCATAAATGTTGTGTCGTCTAGGGAGCGCGTCTAAGTAGCTTAACGCAAGGAATTACTCGAGACCGTTTAATATTGAATATAGCATTTATTGATTTATTTCAAAACATAAACATTAAATCCTTAAGCTAACTAACTTTTATGAGCTATTCCCTAGCTAACACGGAGATCCACACTTCAACGTCCTGGCTCGTGAGTAGGTGCGTTAAAGTTGAGATCTACTGAATACTTCGGTTCACGGTTCTGATCGTAGTCCCCTCCAGTGCACGAATCTCAGTTTAAATAAAGAGATATTGCTGTTCTAGCAATATCGGTTGTTGCGACACTCTTCTGGGTCATCTCGAATGTTGTTGTTGCGTGCTGCTGTTGCTTAATACTTCTAGCGTCAGCTTTATTCCAGTCTTCAAGAGATATTGCTGTTCTAGCAATATCGGTTGTTGCGACACTCTTCTGGGTCATCTCGATTGTTGTTGTTGCGTGCTGCTGTTGCTTAATACTTCTAACGTCAGCTTTATTCCAGTCTTCACCTGCTACGTTTTGTTGTTATTATTATTATTGGAGCAGGTCAGTATTTAAGACGATGAACTTCTTGTGCATAGCTTATGCGACATAATTGCTGACTAGCTGTTTCGGCCATTTCGTCTTGCCGCTCACTCGCCCGATCCAATCGTCTGATGTTCTTAGTATTTGCGATCATTGGCTTTGATTGTTTACGTCAGCGTTAATGTTTTATTGATTCTGAACGCCGGTGTTTTCGTTGTTGTACTTTATCGCATATCGAAATAAGGTATAAGAACTGTTTGTGCGGTTGTGACACACAACACTGGGCTCATGGAAGACCTCTGTGCTAGGCTTAATTAGGACTTAGCTACTATCAGCGCATGGTCGACTAGAAATGGGATATCGCTCAATCCAAGTAAATCGATGGTTTTACCTATTGCCAAGTTTGAAATTGATCTTTCAAGTATTTCTCCCATATATCTTGAAGGCAATGTGCTTCAACTTGTACAGAAAGCGCCAAACTTGGGTATAATAATGATTTCCTCGCTTACTTGTATTGATCATGTGAACACGGTTGTGGGCAAAGTGTACCTAATTCTACGAACTCTTAGGTGC